>BLKM01012976.1:0-47657 GCA_013340265.1 Coptotermes formosanus | reverse complement strand
CCGCCGGCGCCGCCCCCGCCCCCCCCCCCCCCCCCCCCCCCCCCGTGCCCCCCCCGCGGCGGCCCCCCCGGGGGCCCCCCCCCCCGTTCAATACAAAGAAATTTAAGCCCAATGTGCTCGTCTGGTTACTATGTCGCCTTTAAAAGAGTGACTAAAATATTAGATATTAAAATTCTAAAATACATAAAATGAATGCCCATAAAACCACAATGTTTTAATATTAATAGTATTAAGTATTAAAAATAAGAATTTCCAGGTGGTGCAGTTGCTTGCAACTGTATGTATCATGCACAGGAACATCTGTGCCGATCGTGTGTAAAGATGTCTTCCTACCGGAGAGTGTGCAGTGTGTCGCGTAGAGAGATGACGTGTACCTCACCACTGGACACGATGGACACCTACATTATGGGCAGTGCTGTATAAATGTCTAAATACGTATATATATTTTATTATGTGACAGCTGGAGTAACTTTTCTTGCAGGAGAATTTTACGAAACTGGATTTTGTTCACAGTTAAGAGATAAGATTAAGGGCAGATCGAAGTAGGAAAATGCTTGCTATCATTCGGTGCAGAATCTTTTGTCTTCCAGGTTGCTATCCAAAAACACAAAGATTAGGGTATACAGAACTGTAGTTTTACCTGTTGTTTTGTATGGGTGTGAAACTTGGTGTCTCACACTGAGGGAGGAACAAAGAATGAGGGTGATCGAGAATAGGGTGCTGAGGGGGATATTTGGGCCTAAGAGGGACGAGACGACACGGGAGTTGAGAAGACTACATAACGAGGAACTTAATGATCTGTACTCATCACCAAATATTATTCGGGTAATCAAATCGAGAAGAATGAGGTGGGCGGGTCATGTAGCACGTATGGGGAAAAAAAGAGGTGCATACAGGATTTTGGTGGGGAGACCTGAGGGAAGGCGACCACTTGAGAGACCCAGGCGTAGATGGGAGGATAATATTAAAATGTATCTTCAAGAAGTGTGATGGGAGACATGGACTGGATTGAGGTGGCTCAGGATAGGGACAGGTGGCGGGCTGTTGTGAATGCGGTAATGAACCTCCGGGTTCCATAAAATGCTGGGAATTTCTTGACTAGCTGAGAAACTGTTAGCTTCTCAAGAAGGCCTCTGCTTCGTGGAGTCAGTCAGTCAGTCAGTTAATTAGCCAGTTAGTTAGTTAGTTAGTTAGTTAGTTAGTTAGTTAGTTAGTTAGTTAGTTAGTTAGTTAGTTAGTTAGTTAGTTAAGAGACAAGTCACAGTAGCTGAATATTTTTTATAGACAGTAACCACCACTAGCCACTCTTTTTTGGCTGAGAAAGTTTCCACTTTCCAACACAAAGCAAAGACGTTACATAACTACAGAAGCCAGGAGCACGGAAGTTTACATATTTAATGCAGGTTAATTACAACGCTAACCCGAAAAGAAACACAAGGCAGACGCCACAATATTACATCAATATGGCGGTCGTGCATTTTATAGCACTTGCGCGGGTTTCGATTGAATTTGCGTATGTCATACAATATGTAGCATAAAATCGTTCTGTAATGTAAACATCTGTGAGCTGACACATAACTGCACTTCAGGACTGGGTGATGTCATTACGAATCAGTGCATTCAAGAGAGCTGTAATTAATGAACTCAAATTAAGTACCAATTATAATTAAGTCTGTGCCCTAGAATTGTTCGTCAACAGTTTACAAATATAATCCTTTCAAAGTGTAGTGGTCACTTTATGTGCAAACAGGTTTTACATTTTAAAAAAATCCTACATTCTGCCCACACAGTGTATTTATGTGTTTTGTATGGATTTCAGAACAAACAATATTAACAGGTTGGTTTTTATAACTGAGACGGAGCGTGTTTACTGCTCGGTAAGGACTGTATCTATATATAATGTAAATTAACACTTTAAATCTCAGTGTTGCTATATATACCACCAGGTTTAACATTTAAAATTCCTACACTCTGCCCACGCAGTGTATTTATGTGTTTTGTGTGTATCTCAGTACAAACAGCGATTATTTCACTATACAGCATTAACTGATCGGTTTTTATAACCGAGACGGAGTGTGTTTACTGCGCGGTACGGACTGAATCTTTAAATATAATTCTACGTTCTGCCCACACAGTGTGTTTATGTGTTTTGTGTGGATCTCAGAACAAACAGCGATTATTTCACTATACAGCATTAACTGACTGGTTTTTATAGCCGAGACGGAGAATGTCTACTGCGCGTTATGTATTAGATCTTTAAATATGATTCAGGTTAATTTGCGGCCTTATAGTGTTAATTTCCGTATTTTTTACTGATTTTTTCTAAATCTGCCATAGGATTCTACATATAATACATTTGGGAAATTGTGAGTTCGTGAAAATTGTTGCAGTGAGAGGCATAATCTACAGAAATGTGTACAGCAATTTGTATCCGCAGTTTCCAATTTGCTGTCCGATTTGGTTGGAAATCGATATAACACGCATGCACACATAATTTTGTTGCATAAGTTTGAATTTCACGAAGACAGGCGCAATGAAGGCCGCACATTTCTCATGGACACAAACGATATTAACCCTTTAAAGACGAAGCGTAGCTGTTTTATATAAGGACTCAGTGCGTACCGCGCTGTAAAAACTCTCCACTTCGGTTATAAAAACCAGTCTCTTAATGTTTTATAAGGCAAAAGTTGCTGTTTGTTCTGAGATCCGTACAAAACACATAAACGCAATGTGGGCACCACGTGGAATTTTTTAATGTTAAACCTGGTGGTACGTAAAGTTACCGCTAGGCTTTAAATGGTTAAATTTACTCTTTTATCGTGAAACTTTACGAGATTTTTAAAGTAAAAAACGCATTGGTAAAGCCTGTGTACAACATTACAGAGTCAAGTACAGTCGAACTCAGTTATAACATCGCTTCATGCGACATCTCGCCTATAACGTCAGATATTCTGTGGTACCAATTAATTCCTCACTGTTAAACATAACATTATATTCCGCGGTTGTAACAACACTCGTTTATAACGACATAAAATATTCAGTCCGTCTTATGACGTTATAACCGAGTTCGACTGTATTTGTAATCTTGTTATATTCGAGACGACACATGTTTACTGTCCGGTGCGATCTGTTGTAAGTTAGATGCGGTTAACCGACGTCCGAGGATTTTATAGTGAGTTGGGAGTGTCTGCCTATGTCTAATCTGAACGCAGTAGGTTCCTCTGAAATGTCGCCCACCAGACTACAAGGTGTCTCAACCCGAAAGAGAACATACTTCATGGTTATTCGAAATTCTGCTATTCTCTGATCAAATACTCACGTGTAACCCCTCAGCCATTCGAAGTTGTCGATAAGGCTCCATGTTGTATAGCCTATCACGTTGCATCCATCTTCATGGATTGCTTTCAGCAGTTCAGACAGGTAACTCTACAAACAGATCAACCAATGTCAGATTTCTTTACCATTGGTTCACCTCTGGAATTCTCTGCCCTGTGTTTTTGTTGTTACAACTGCTCTTTAACTGAGCTGGGCCCATTAACTGTGCGAAAGCAAACACACGTTCAATTAGCGCGGGCATGTTAGTAATTTATGAATTTCTTTTATTAGTAACGAGACAGGCAATGTATTATAACGTAACAATTAGGCGCGTTCGAGTAAAAATTTTTGCCGTGCAAAAGCAATAAACGTCAAGTGTGTGTCTGTATTCTTGCCTTAGTTATCCGGCATGCAAAGCGCATGCGCCGTATTATATTGTCATCTGTGGCCTGTCTGGCTTTACCATATTTTTCCACATTATCTCATAAACGGCACGATTTTTTTTCGGAAAAATTTAGCCTACTGAACATAAAACGTGTTTTGATTTTAACTACAAATTCTGTCTGAAAAATTTCTCATTCTAAGAAAAATTAAGCGAGATATTACCATAAACGTACACAGGTCTTCATGTAAAGTGCCTATTACTCTTGTCAGATTTTAATCACATTTGAATATTTTAGACAGATTTTTGAAAAATTCTCAAATATAAAATTTCATGAAAATCCGTCCAGTAGGAGCAGAGTTGTTCTATGCGAACAGACAGACATACATTACGAAGGTAATAGTTGCTTTTCGCTATTTTGTGAAAGGGCCTCCTAAGGAAATTGTTATGAGATCAACACACAGGGCTAAACTGCTAACCGCACATTCAGCTTCACCTTATATCTAAATACAAACTTCGTTACTTACTGTTAAGTAATTCGTTCTGTTTGCGTCTTGCAGTTCTCCACGATCTGAAAAGCCGTTTTCTGTTACGTAAACAGGCGGGTTATTGTATTCCTGCGCTATCCAAACAAGCAGTTTGCGAAATCCCCAAGGTACCACCTATAAAGCAGTATCGAAAATATTAGCTTAGTAAATTAACCCTTTAAAGACGACGCGTATGTGTTTTATATAAGGACTCAGTGCGTACCGCGCTGTAAACACTCTCCACTTCGGTTATAAAAACCAATCTCTTAATGTTTTATAAGGCAAAAGTTGCTGTTTGTTCTGAGATCCGTACAAAACACATAAACGCAATGTGGGCACCACGTAGAATTTTTTAATATTAAACCTGGTGGTACGAAAAGTTACCGCTAGGCTTTAAAAGGTTAAAAATAAAAAATCCAAAGACAGCACAGAAACTAATAGTCATTCAGCTTGTAAAGAAATTTCCGATCCTGTATAGAACACGGAGTTTCATTACAGTTTTCACAAAAAGCTGCTAACAGACACTGCCCCGAGCTACAGTAAAACACTGCACATCCGTACGTCACGTGTCCCCTGTATTCCGGTATTAACATTCATGTTGCTGACGTACCTTAAGCCAGTAAGAGGCTGAACTGGGCCAGCTGGGATCCCAGCTCATCTGGACACCGGTGTCCCTCAGCAGCGACGGGGACTCGCCTATCGTGCCGGCTGTGGCCAAGTTTGTAGAATAGTGGTTCAGCCCGAAGAAGTCAAAAGTTCCTAAAAACAAAACAAGAGAAGCAATATCCTTATGAACGTAATATTGTGCCGCTTTCGCGTAACCAGTGTTGCCGTGGACAAGCACCAGGTGTTACGTATTCTGAGTGTGTGTTTGTAGCCTTAGTTATCCATCATGCAAAGTGAATGCGCCGTATTATATTGTCATCTGTGGCCTGTCTGGATCTACCATATTTTTCCACATTATCTCGCAAACGGCACGATTTTCGGAAAAAAGTTATCGAGCACAAAATGTGTGTTTTGATTTTCTCTACAACTTCTGTCTGAAACATTTCTCATTCTAAGAAGAGCTAAGCGAGATATTATCGTACATGCACATAGGCCTTCGTGTAAAATACCCGTTATTCTTGTCAGATTTTCATGAAAATTGAATTTTCTCGACAGATTGTGGAAAAATACGCAAATATCAAATTTAAAGAGTAATACAAAAACACTAATCACCAACAAATGCACAAAGGGAGTTTTATCATCAATCGTAACACACTCCTACATGTTTCGACCCTGCTGGGTCATCTTCAGGGAGAAATTTTTTGTTATCGTTACACTAAGGTTGCACTTTATAGTTGAGTGAGAATGTGCTGTTGACTGTGTACTGTGTACTGGAGGCGTGAACTCTCTGCGGTCCGGGCCTGCACTGCACTGCAGNCGTAAATATTTACGTGCATGTCTGCCTCTCGAACTTAACTTGTTAACATTTATACAAACCAAAAATATTATCTCAAAAAATGTTGCACTTTGCACACATTTCATAAATCTTCCAGGTTAAAGAGATTTGAACAAACTGAAGCCACAGTATTACTCTTTAATTTAATGTGTTCCATGTCCGTGCACTATATTATACAAAAACACTAATCACCAACACGTGCACAAAGAGAGTTTTATCATCAATCGTAACACACTCCTACATGTTTCGACCCTGCTGGATCATCCTTTGGGAGAACTTTTTGTTATCGTCACACTAAGGTTGCACTTTATAGTTGAGTGAGAATGTGCTGTTGACCGTGTACTGCGTTGTTTTCGGAGGCGTGAACTCTCTGCGGTCCGGGCCTGCAGTGCAGTGCAGGCCCGGACCGCAGAGAGTTCACGCCTCCAGTACACAGTACACAGTCAACAGCACATTCTCACTCAACTATAAAGTGCAACCTTAGTGTGACGATAACAAAAAGTTCTCCCAAAGGATGATCCAGCAGGGTCGAAACATGTAGGAGTGTGTTACGATTGATGATAAAACTCTCTTTGTGCACGTGTTGGTGATTAGTGTTTTTGTATAATATAGTGCACGGACATGGAACACATTAAATTAAAGAGTAATACTGTGGCTTCAGTTTGTTCAAATCTCTTTAACCTGGAAGATTTATGAAATGTGTGCAAAGTGCAACATTTTTTGAGATAATATTTTTGGTTTGTATAAATGTTAACAAGTTAAGTTCGAGAGGCAGACATGCACGTAAATATTTACGTAAGAGGCCGCTATGTCTTACAAATTTCTTCAACAACTTTGCAGATTTTATTATAAACCCACAATTTCAAAGTTACAAAATTTCGCATTAAGGTTGTGGAGTCTTTATGTAAGGACAAACTAGCCGAAGTTAGAGTTACTAGTGTTACTGTTAATATTTATATGCATATTTATAAATATTAAAAATAATATGAAGGCCTAAGAAATATTCTTCCTTTGAAGTGCGGTTTATTTCTTCACCAATGTCAGTAGATGTAAACAAGCAAACCTTTGATATATTTGACCTCCTCCTTGTTGAAACGTGGAAGTCGAGACCTCGTTCGTCCTTCCCGCATGCTGTTGTTAAAAATCCTCTCCTTCATGACCGACGGGTAATCGCCTTCAGCACTGAATATTGGGTGTGCGAACCAACCGAGCTGCAACAACGTGCCTTGGTACAACTATCACTGGAACTATTTATACGTGACGTCGCTTATTACCTCCTTATATGTATACAGGGTATACACAAAAGAATGGTGCGGTTTCCAAAGTTAACAAGAAATTTATTTCTCACCTTACACGGGCACAACGTACACCGTCAGCAGCGGCAACTGTCCAAGTTTCTCATGCCCTACCAGCTGTTCGCTGTTCATGCTTACTGCGGGGCCACGGGGCCAGTTTCCAACATGGCGTCGCAGCAGGACAAAGCGATCGGACGTGCTGCAACAGGAGACAACCACCTTCTCCCTTGGCCGCCCCGTTCGCCGGATCTAACACCATGCGATTTCTTTCTTTGGGGGTTTGTTAAAGACAGCGTTTACGTACCACCATTGCCCATGTCCCTCAAGGAACTTCGTGATCGGATAACGCATGCACTGCAGACCATTACAGCGGACATGCTACACCGAGCCTGGGATGAATTTGATTACCGTGTGGATGTGTGTCGTGTGACCCAGGGTGCACACATTGAAGGATTGTGACTAACGCTTGAGAAACTTGGACAGTTGCCGCTGCTGACGGTGTAGGTTGTGCCCGTGTAAGATGAGAAATAAATTTCTTGTTAACTTTTGAAACCGCACCATTCTTTTGTGTATACACTGTATTTATCTACAAAGTGTGAGACGGCACTGACCCCTCCCCCTTTTCCTGTAAGTCATTTACTAGTGGGAAAGGGGGGGGGGCGGTGAGGGTCAGTCCGGCCGCGTGGATAAGTTACTTCCTGCTAGACCTTCAGCAACAGTGCCTACTATGTACAGGACGGGCGGGTCACCACCACTACATCAGTAATCAACAAAAACACTGAATATTTTGAGACACGTTGCACAATGTCTGCTTTTTATCTCCACGACATCTGCGTCTTTCATAACGTTACGTTTTAAAGGTAAAGCAATCCCATTACAGGCCTGGACAGGCCCACAGGGTTCCAGGAGGTTGAGGCTCCCAGATTTCTAGACAATCGGCATATGAAGGTGGTAAGCTTGTCAGTCCTACACACCGGCCGCCTTTACCCTCCAGGAAATGTTCCTGATCCCTATACAGGCCTGGACAGGCCCTTAGGGTTCCAGGAGGTCGAGGCTCCCAGATTTCTAGACAGTCGGCACATGAAGGTGGCAAGGTTGTCAGCCCTACACACCGGCCGCCTTTACCCCGCAGGAAATGTTCCTGATACTCATTTGTGTTAGAGGCTGAGTCGACCCCAGGGCCATATCGAGACAGGAAGGATTATGTAAATGAAAAATTCTAGTGGCACCATCGGGAATCGAACCGCGTGCCCCCAACATTCTGTTTTATGATTCATAAAATATGCACTTTTTGCATAAATGGTGCGCTTCAATTTAGATCTCCAAAAAACAATCGCATTCGCGCCATGCACTTGTTACCCAGTTAATCTCCAAACAACACGCTTGCAATGTAGCCGTGCCGTTAAGATAGCACACCCCCCCCCCCCCCCCCCGGCACGGCCAAAAATCCGGGAATCTGTTTTAGATAAAAATGCGGAAAAAAATGAAAACCGTAGTTTTTTGGGGAGTGAAGGCTTGCAGTTTGGTAGATATTTGACGTTGTTAGGTGAAACACGCAGTCCCAGGCCCCCCCTCCCCCCAATTTTTGTGCCCGACACTGGACAGTAACGATGTGCAAAACTGCACCGTGTTCTGTGCGCAAACACCGCAGTCTCCATGCCCATTGCCGTGAAACAAATCAGACACAGACTATGCTTCGTGAAAGCGATCAGTGTGACATGTTACACCCTTGCAGTATGTCCATAGGTCACCGCCTCTGGACTGTGACATTGCAGGGTCAGCTTCAGTGCCGGCCAGCACAGCAGCCATCATGTCGCAGCTGCAGTTTGTCACTTGTCTCTCCTTCTGAGGACTAAAAACCAACGCGCAAGTGTACTTTCCTGTCCGACACTCTCCGACATCCGTAAGGACGGCTGCACTCTTCTGGGATGTTACGGAGCGTTGATTGGTAGTTAGTTGCCGACGTTTCGGGACGGCATATACAAGGTATGGCAGAAAAGTAATGAGACTGATTTTCTTTTAACCATGAATTTTATTCTTTTTACAAATCAAGGTTATTCCCTTCAGAATAGTTCCCTTGGGCAGCTACACAGCGACTGAGGCGTTGTTTCTATTGTTCGTAGCAGTGCTGGAAGGCTTCTGCTGGAATACCCTTCAGCTCGTCGGTTACGCTCTTCTGGATATTATCCAGAGTACCAAAATGGCGCCCTTCCAAGTGGTTTTTGAGCCGGGGGAATAAAAAGAAGTCACAGGGACTGAGATCCGGCAAATAGGGGGGCTGAGGAACCACAGGAATGCTTTTTTCTGCCAAAAATTCATTGATGGAGACTGCCGTGTGACATGGGGCGTTGTCGTGGTGCAGCATCCACGTGCGTTCAATGCCTGGTCGCACATGTGCCACCCTTTTCCTGAGTCTTCCCGATAAAAAGTTTGATTGACACTTTGTCCTGGTGGCACAAATTCCTTGTTGATGATCCCCTGACTGCCAAAAAAACAAATGAGCATCGATTTGATTTTGGATGTGCTCATTCTTGCTTTCTTGGGAGGGGGAGAGTTCGTAGTGTGCCACTCCCGACTTTGGCGTTCTGTCTCGGGGTCGTACTCCAAAATCCACGATTCATCACCTGTGATAACGCGACTGAAGAATTCTGGCTCCCTCTCAAGGCGGTCCAGAAGATCAAGACACACATCCCTCCGACTGGCCTTCTGCTCAGTCGTGAGGTTCTTTGGAACCATCTTGGCGCACACTTTTCTCATGCACAAATCCTGTGTTAAAATTTTATGGACGGTAAACTGGTTCAAAATTAACCCAGTACTGATCATTCTCAACGTCAATCGACGATCTGACCTCACAAGAGACCTCACTCTTTCCACATTGTCGTCTGTTTTTGAGGTTGAAGGTCTTCCCGCATGAGGTTCGTCTTCCACTTGTTCTCGGCCTTCTAAAAAGGATTTGTGCCATCTGAACACTCGTGCCCTGGGTAGGGAATGTTCTCCATAAGCCATTTGTAACTTTTCATAAGTCACAGTAGCGGATTCGCCAAGCTTTACACAGAATTTGATGGCACAACGTTGCTCAAAATTTTGCCAGTCCATTTTTTAACACACATCACAAACACAACTTCACTTCAGACGCTCTCAACAATCACGTAGCAACTGTAGCAAGTTCAAACTTCTACTGAGTCTACGGCAGGGGTTAACCTAACTGCCATGTGAAGGGGGAGGCAGCAGCGTTGTCGGTTCGTTCACAGCGTTGCCAGTCTCATTACTTTTCTACCACACCTTGTAGGTACCATCTTCAACGGTCAATCTGCCTGATCCTTGTTTACAAAATATCTGATTCAACAACTTGCACAATAAGTAATAAATTTTTGTCTTTATTCAAAGTTAATAAATATTGAATTCTTTTAGCTTTATACTTACGATATTTGAATTGCAGTGGTTTTTACATAGATTTTTGTCGACAATGGAAGATAGAATATTGTTTAAAATTGTAAAGGATATTTATTAATTGATTTGCGCTTTAAACATGTTTAGTAATTTTAATTAACAATATTGTATTTTGAGTCTACACACTCACATATCTGACAGAATTTGCTGTATCGCATGCCCTTGGATATGCCTCCCTGATGATGACCTTGTAGATGTCGAAACATGCAAAAGGGACATTAGTGACAAATGATTATCATCGATTGTGCAGTCTGTTGGGTCACATGTTGTATAATCAACCTGTTGTACGGAATACGTATTATGTTAAATGGCTGTTTATTTTAACAAGCACTGGAACACCTAATTATTTTCTATAGGCTCAATATAAGAGTTTTTCTTAGTTAAATCTGACAGTACGTAGCCTAGATTTACCACTGGGCTTTGAAATCTCTGTATGTGCTAAAGTAACTCCGAAGTAAAAATATGCTTTATTGGTCGGAACCACATGACGGAAGGTGCGCCCCCAGTCTTCCGCCTGAGTGCGCCATTGCAGTCGCTAGGTTACTGAATGTAAGAAGAAAGTAGCATTTCTAGAGTCTTTGGCGTCATTTGTCTAAATATCATCAGGGAAAAAGTGTCCTAATAAAATAAAACTTGTGGTAGCACAGACGATTATTTTTAAAAAATTCATATTTATATGCATACTCAGGGTTGACGAAACTTCACGCAATCATCAAAGAACAGGTATAAAACGTCATAAAATTTCCGCTTAGCGAATCTCGATTTGTTACATGTGGACAAACACACGGATATGAAGAAGCCATATGGAACTTCCAGTCGCGAACGAACCACAAATTAAATTTGCTGTATGGAACCTATGTTCTAGGCAAATTGTAAGGTTATACTTTTGCAATAATACGAAAAATTTGTCTGAAGACTTACTTGGAACTGCAATTCTCTTTCCGCAGCTTGTTTACTTTCCTCGGTACTGTCTAGAGGCTCACACCACTGGGAGTCCAGCGTAATTCCGACGCGACCTAGAGAAAAAATGGGTAAAGTTTAACTACGTAACCATTTCACTAACTACAGGAAGCAGAACCTTTCTTCAGAAGCTAGCAGAGGGACATCAATTTATATGACAAATCCCATCACTCTACACTCAGACCGTTTCGCGGGACGGCAGGCAGGGCGGCGTTCGTTGTTATTACGATCTACCTTGGGCCGGGGTCCAGGCGTTTTAATTCAATGCATTGCAGTTAATATTATGTTTTAAATTACTATATTTAAATAAGCCGCTGGAAATGTTTAAAGTGGCATATCTGTTACACAGAAATGACAAATCTGTTACAGTTCACAATAAATGTTCCAAAATACCACTGTCACCCTCATTGCACTTTGCAGTTCGTGTGCGAAGATCGCGTGTTTTTCGTCTGTGTTGATCGTCATGTTTCTTCATGCAAGCAGCAGCATCCAAAACGCGAGCGATCAATTTGTCTCATGTGTTCACCTTTCTTTTGTAGACTTCGCTTTTCAACCAACCACACAAAAAAGAATCTAACGAAGTTAGGCCTGTAGATTCAAACAGCTCTATAACTGTAACTAACCAGAATTAGACACGTGTTCATATGAACTTTTTTCTCACAATGACTGATACTATCACCTGCCAAAATATGGACCTATCCTCCTGTATCACCCTACATATGTATATAATCTGTGATTTAAACCATCGATATATCGTTTTAGTGGTGCGCGCGCGCTTGTGTGTATGTGTGTGTCGTATGGCGCAACACGTTTCGAGACATGTGTTCTCTTACAAGTAGAGGTTGTCAGCCCTTCGCCCAAATCCAAATTGTAGAAACAGGTCTCCGTATTTATAATCCCCGAAGACAGGTTGTCCCAAGCCGTCCCCTAGGCGTTGGTAGCTCGGGACCCCGGGCGCGCCACTTCCCGTACTCACAACTGTGAACCCCTGAGGAGACATCGATGTTGGGAAATATAACTGTGTCGTTTAAGGGACTGGAAGTGACTTGTTTGAAAGGCAGAAAAAACTAAGGAGATGGCATCAATCCCCAGTCAGACCCACACACCACCTGCAGTATTTGCGTACCTTTCTGTTTCTTTCTGAACACTTTGTTGTACAGGTGGTAGACTCTGGCGTGGGCATGCAGTACGGTGTGTGCAGCCATGTAATCGCCGATGCCGTGGGCGTCAATAGCTGGGGCACCTGCCCTCCATTCGCCATAACCAGCGCAAAATGAGAGGGGCTCGTTGAACGTTATCCACCATTTCACCTAAAACATGGCGCGTTATAAAAAATCAAAAGGTTTTTAAATGTGAGATTCGTTGCCAGAATTCAAGTTAGTGGTTTCTCATTGCATTTGCTGTAGTCGTTGGTATTTTCAATTAAGTAATGTGAAAAACATGGATATTTAATTAATATGTAAAGAAAACTTCCTGTACAACATAAAACAGACCATCTTTTATTCTGCTCTGCTGTGTATATAAAAATAAACTGGATTCTTACTCTGTCACCAAAGTGAGTAAACAAAACGCGCGCGTATTCTTCAAAATAATCTGCAATTGCCAAATTAGGCCATCCACCAATATCCTGGAGTGGCTGAGGAAGATCCCAATGGTACATTGTAACCTGGAACATAAATAATTGTGCAATACAGAGGAAAAAAAATAGACACCCTAATCCTTAGGATTTTTGTGTTCTGTTTTCTCACACCGCATAAACTGAAACGCAAAAACGAAGGCGGATGGTTACGCATGCGCAGTGGCATGGGATGTGATCACGTGATCTCTGGCCAATCAGCGTCAGACGGCTGACAGCCATCTTTAAATATGGGAGCTCTTCACGTTGACTGTGCTGTCACGTGTCAGGAGCGGACGGCTTGAGCTTCATAGACTTTACACTGCTGTTCTGTTATTACACTAGACGTCTCGCAACTTCTCAAAAGTTCATTTCTCCCACGCGAAAACTCTTCGTTCACCTGCCTTTGTTCTTGAATTTTAGTACAGTGTCGTAGATGGTTACGAAATTTCGGAAGGAATCTCTTTCCTCCAGCTTCAGGGCAATTATATACATATATATATATATGTATATATATGACGTTCCTCTGAAGCGTTGGTAACTACCACAACACTACACGGTGTCGCAAATGAAGTTCGCTTCGAAATTTTTAATTCCATCTCGCACTCACCATTGGCTCAATACCATTAGCTAGCAGTTCATTGATGAGGCTGTTGTAATAAGCAAGGCCTACTTTGTTTACAACGTCGACGTCGCCAGTCGGTAACACACGTGACCATGCTACTGAGAAACGGTAGACGTTCATCTGAAACATGTGATTGAAAGAAGGAGTGCAGTAAAGAAAAATATTTGACTGAAGGCGGAAAATGCTGTGAATTTCTTTGGGGCAATGAGCTCTCCGGGCAGTCCGGGCTGTAGCTTAGATCACTGTACTGTTTCTAAAATATACAATCTTAATTGTAAAACTTTATTAACCCTGCAAAGACGAAGCCTATCTGTTTTATATAAGGACTCAGTGCGTACCGCGCTGTAAACACTCTCCACTTCGGTTATAAAAACCAATCTCTTAATGTTTTATAAGGCAAACGTTGCTGTTTGTTCTGAGATCCGTACAAAACACATAAACGCAATGTGGGTACCACGTAGAATTTTTTAATCTTAAACCTGGTCATATGTAAAGTTACCGCTAGACTTTAAAAGGTTAATGTGACATATATGTGTACCGCAATTTAAAACCTCTCACTCACCCCCAGTTCCTTAAGAGCCCTTATATCCTCCTTGTACAGATGGTAGGAGTTGGCAGCAACGTCTCCATTGAGGCCGTCTGCTATCCAGTCAGGGTGCAGATGTGTCAGCCTGTCCCAGATGTTCTCTCCTTTGCCTGAAAACCAAAAATTATTCAATACAACCGTTCAAGTGTGTAATTACATTATTTCAAAACATAAAGATGTATGACGTTTATCAACCAAACTTATCAGTAACAATGTAGAATAAGAAGAAAACTTACCATTGTGACTAATCATTTGACAGACAACTCAGGTATTCCACGCCATAATTCAGGGTAGTTGGAATGTAAACAAGTAGGGGCAATGTACCCATAACGTACCATTCAGGCGCTTTCGAGTGACCACTGTTGTAGTGGAAAAGCAGTAAGTAATAAGTATTAAGTGTGTGCGTGTCTGTAGCCTTAGTTATTCAGCACACAAAGCGCATGCGCTGTATTATATTGTCATCTGTGGCCTGTCTGGCTGTACCATATTTTTCCGCATTACTTCATAAACGGCACGATTTTCGAAAAAAAAAGTTATTGAACATAAAATGTGTGTTTTGATTTTCTCTACAAGTTTTGTCTAAAACATTTCTCATTCAAAGAAGAATTCAGCAACATATTATCATAAATGTACACAGGTATTCATGTAAAGTAACCGTTATTCTTGTCAGATTTAAATCAAACTTGAATTTTCTAGACAGATTTTCGAAAAAAAAATCCTTAGATATTAAATTTCATAAAAATCCGTTCAATGGGAATTCAATTGTTCCATGCGGAGAATAGGTAGACGGACGGACAGATATGACGAAGCTTTCTTACAGCAGATGCCAATAATTCGCGGCAATAGGTTATGATATATAGTGCAGCATTGCCTACCTCCCTCATTCCATCCGCCCTCAATCTGATACGACGCTGTGGCTGCACCAAAAAGGAAGTGTGGCGGGAAAGAGTAATTCGTCACGCCTCGCGCTGCACCCAGCGTCACACCAACAGCGACAAGTGTTACTGCCAGCATCGTCACAAGCTCGTGGCGCACTGACCAACTGAGTGAGGCACCAGCTGTCACTAGACAGCGTTATATAATGCTGGTCCTCTGTAACGTGTCCTTGAAAATAAAGCAAACAAGATTAGTACTTTTCTGTGTGTATGACGTTGCGTTGTGTGCTATAAATATCATTGAAATAAGCACACCCATAAACACATCTAAACGTATTGTAAAATAGTATTTTGTTTTCAATACGCTACATATTTTAGGCTATTAGGCCATCACCAGGCTTTGTAGAAAAATATACCACTCCATTACCTGCTTGTAGATACTTTATACAAAGCCTAATGAGGGCCTATATGGTCGAAACATGTAGCATGTTGATAACAAAATATTGTTTGACCATAAATTTTAGTCGTTTATGACGGCTTTCTTCATTCAACAAGCACTGTTACTAATTTTTAAATATTTATTTTACTTGTAAAAGGCAAAAATTTGCATTTTTCTTTACAATGACATCACCAAATGGCATAGAAGCTTTTAAGCATTGCCTGATGCCGAGTAAATGAATTGTCTGCTCTGATCTCGCATCTTTGTATTCCGTGCGCTTCTTATAAACACACGTTTCATTTGATGACACAGAATGTGGCCTATTTGGGGCCGAACGCTATGTACCAAATGTATCAAATACATACGCCAAGTAAATAAAAGGCTTCAGGTCCTCACCGCACTGCTTACACGTTAAACTACTTGCAGTAAAGACCTTCTTGAGAAGCTGACAGTTACAGAGCTATTCAAGAGTCCGCACTTGTTATATAGAAAAGGAAATTTTATTGTGTTATATACAACACCAACTCATAGGCCCCAATTATGGATCAAATGAATATTAGCCCTCTTAATTTTAATATTATCATCCAATTAGTCTTCTAAGCGGTTTTCTTCAAGTTTTCTAGGCAGAATATCATATCTTCTGTGATTTCATGCGTCCGCCGCGATGCTGATGAGATCTGCGCTCTTCTGGGGTATAACGCAGCGTCGAGTGGTAGTCCTTTACCGACGTTTCGGGACAACGTATCGGTCCCATCTTCAAGGGTAAAGAAGTCCAAGAAGAGTAGAGTAGGCTTCTTGGCCCTTGAAGGTGGGACCGATACGTTGTCCCGAGACGTCGGTAAAGGGTTACCACTCGACGTTGCGTTGTACCCCATAAGAGCGCATATCTCAATGCCATACGTGTCTCTCTCTTTCATGAGTGAGGCATATCCATTCTTTTCCCTCCTCTTGCCTAAATCATCCTAATAATATCTGACAAAGAATACCAAATACAGAGCGCCTTAATATATATATATATATATATATATATACGTTCCCCTTACTAGGTGTAAGTATTGTTAGAAGTACATCCAAGGTTGTAAACACGTAAGTTCATGAAGGCAAAGAACTTAATTACTAAACATCACAACGATTGAATATTAGAAGGCAGGAGGTCCCGGGTTCGATTGCCGGTTAGTCCCTTGGGATTTTTCATTGAATTAATCCTTCCGGCCTCACTATGGCTCTGGGGTCGACTTAGACTTTAAAAAGAATGATTACCAGGTCTACCTCCTGAGGGGGGCGGCTAAAGGCGGCCGGTGTGTAGGACTGACAACCTTACCACCTTCATGTGCTGACTGTCTATAAATTCTGTGAGACAACCTGCTGGACATCTAAGGGCCTGTCCAGCTCTGTAAAGTCATAGCTTTACCTATCCTTCCTTAGGAAAGAGCCCTATGTTAACCCTTTAAAGAAGAAGCCTATCGGTTTTATATAAGGACTCAGTGCGTACCGCGCTGTAAACACTCTCCACTTCGGTTATAAAAACCAGTCTCTTAATATTTTATAAGGCAAAAGTTGCTGTTTGTTCTGAGATCCGTACAAAACACATAAACGCAATGTGGGCACCACGTAGAATTTTTTAATGTTAAACCTGGTGGTATGTAAAGTTACCGCTAAGCTTTAAAAGATTAAGGAACCGGCTATGACACGTGAGAATAAAAACACTAAGATGGAGTCGTTTGAATATAAGCCTCTCAAGCACAATCAAAGCAAGGCCCTGTATTCAAAATAATGGTTCAAGAAACAAGACACAACAGGTAACACCAACACACAAAGCATTCAGAATACGTTTCAGACCTTTGCTACATATGTGGTCTTATTTATTGAAACTTAGTATGCATTTTAACACACTATTTTACACATTTTTATATAATAAATTGTAGGTTTCGTAGGATATTTGTCATGTGAAACCATTGTTTTTTCATTTGTGGTTTAAACTGGGCTCCCTCGGTGTAATCGGAATGATTTAAACCTGTAGCAGTTGTTTGCATAACGCAGTGAACTCACCAGGAGACAAAAATGTGTGCAGTCTCACAGGAAAAACAAATTTGTGAAATTAAAAAAAAAGAAAAGAAACATTTTTGAAATCAAAATATTAGCAACAGTCCTCACACATGAAGCACTGCGCCTATGCCTCTCTTTACAATCCGATAGAGTAGGTACCTTTGAAATATATACAAATCACTTCTTAGTTCTGATTACTACTGCCGTCCATCTTACCAGCTCGGACAATTGCTTCCTTTCTCCCGAAAATCTTTACTTCACCCTTCCTGACTGCCACACTGAAACAAATATCGACTCGTCAAAAATTCTTTTAAGTTTCGCTGTTATTATTTCAGGCCAGCATCTTGGTCGGCGTCTTTTGGTTTTGTTTGCTTCAAGGTTGGTATTGATCGTACTGCTTCAGGTAACAAAGAATCTCTTGAAAAGTCTGCTGTAGATGGTACATGATAAAGTCGAAATGGTGGAATCTGAAGGTGATTTCGGGACAGAAATATCTGTAAACTGAAAACAGAGGGCTGTGTGTTGTGAATTCCTTCTGCAGCTGCATCGTAGGAAAAATCTTAAAAATTTCCTTTTTCACAGGACGCAGGCCGACAAGCATAAAATCGTTTGCCACAGTTTTGATATTTGATATTATTCTTCCGTACATTATTCTTACAATCAAGCGCTTTTACCAACAAACGCAAATAAACTATTTTAAAAGGATTTAAAAACTCCTACATCTTTGGCCTCCAAGGTACCTTCCTCAGGCACTCTCACTTGGTCACTTGTCAAAACTTCTTGTACTTGCACACGCAGGAAACCATTGCCAAAAGTGTATATATTTCGTGACGCTTTATTGTTAACTTATTTTGAAACTGCCAGCGTCTTCCCTATTCTCTGCAGGAGTATTCCAATAGTGGCACAAAAATTCCGTCTAATAAATGGAATATATTTGTAGAGAGATTTGGGACAACAAATTTCTGGGACTTGAAATTTTTTTTGGATCAAACAACTAGACATAAGTTTCTGTTGTGACTAAAATCAGACACAAATGTTTTCCAAAAATCTAGTAGTCACCAAAAATTCTGGGCGCCGGAAGAGGGTGACGTGAAGCAAGTTCCATACTGAGGACCCACAAATGTAAAGTGACCCCTTACAAAATTTAGTCACACGGGCAACCTGGTGCACGTGGATGTGCACCCCTAGTTCAAATATCCATCCGAAATCAGCAACACAGAAAGAAATATCCAAAGAAATCTTTCATGGTACATGCGTTTATGCAGTTTAGGAGACAGCCGGTTTTTGTCATTTATGAGCCAATCGCAAATAAGTTTTTGGGGCCCTACATAAGCGTAATGCTGAACTCATGATACTGACAGAGTAATGTGTAGTCCTCCTTGTCACAATGTCTGAAGCTTATTTGTGTAAGATTTGTAATATTAAATTAAGTCTCGTGATGTATAGCCTTTAAAAAAACGCCCCTTTCACACCAGAAGTACTGAAAAAGGATGCTAATATTTCAACACAACGTACACTATGATATTTTAAAATTTAGTGTACAACTGATTTTTATCTAATTTTGGCTGATACAACTCCAGTTTTTGTAAAGTTGACAACTCATCTATCTGAACAAGTGTCATTTCAATAGGTTGTATTTAAATTATCTTTCTTTATGTATTGTTTAATTGTCTGATGATGGATTTTCACTAAAGCCGGAACATGTAGCAAGCAACAAACTGATAACAAACGTAGTACTGACAGTCTTTGTTTCCTTTCTGCAAATCATTTTACGGTTCGTGCATAATTATTTTTATCTTACAGCCAAGTAACCACCGACAAACAGCAACAGAAATTTAACGAAACGCAGAATGACCCCCCGATAAGCTGCAGTTACCATAACCACCAGTTCGGCATATTCACAACTGTCCGGACATCCTAGGGTGTTCATTTCAGAGCTGCCAACTGTCTCACGGTGTCACTGAGAACTCTTGACACCCAGATATTCTGCAGGAATTGTATTGCTTTTAATTATCTTGGCGAAGACTTCTGCTGACTTCTTGGCAGTTCGTTTGCGATCAGGGTCACTCATTTCGACATGAAACAGGCCAAAAGTCTCACTGGAAGAGAAGTAAATTGATGAAACAAGGAGACAGTGTTAGATTACACGTGTGTTAAGATATTGCTAGTGTGTCAGAATTATATATTGACAAATATACTAGATGATTTACAGTAAGATTTCAAATTTTTATGTCATTAAATGAGGCATAAATAAATAAAAACAAAAACACTAATCACCAACAAATGCACAAAGAGAGTTTTATCATCAATTGTAACACACTCCTACATGTTTCGACCCTCCTGGGTTATCTTCAGGGAGAACTTTTTGTTATCGTTACACTAAGGTTGCACTTCACAGATGAGTGAGAATGTGCTGTTGACCGTGTACTGGAGGCGCCAACTCTCTGCAGTGCCGGCCTGCAGGGTCGAAACATGTAGGAGTGTGTTACGATTGATGATAAAACTCTCTTTGTGCATTTGTTGGTGATTAGTGTTTTTGTATAATATAGTGCACGGACATGGAACACATTAAGCTTTAAATAAAAACAGACAAACGTATGATACTTACGTATAACCAGACGCCCACTCAAAGTTGTCCATTAGACTCCACGCCGTATACCCAATTACGTTGCAACCATCCACATTTATAGCCTTCAGTAATTCGCACAGGTAGTTCTGGAAGAAATAGGAGCACTCACTCGACCTTCTGGGAGGTTCATGTGAAAAATTCACAAAAATCACAATGAAGAAATGAATAAGTTGCTTGCAACCCGAAGGACTGCGTTCCTAAAATGATACAGCAGTTTAAAGAACCTTCATTGACATGCTCGAGAAATTCTAGGACACTGAATTTTGGGTTACTCGCTTTTAGTACTTTACAAACATAAATAACTTAATTATTTTTTCTTTCTTTCTGAGTTTAAATAAAATTCTTTCAGTGTTCCTACAAATATGGTTCCCTATCCCGTAAAATTTCTCTTTAATCAAGTGTTTTATTTTTCGGTACGACAAAGCACTATTAGTAAGAAAAAATTTAGCGGAAGGCTGAAGTGCCAACCAGAATATGGCCATGGGATAAGCTGATGTGCAGTGTCACATCAAACATTTGTTCGTGTGTCTCTGCTTCTTAGATTGCTAGAACCTGATAACGACGACGTTAGTATCGTTAGGAAAGCAGGAAACTGCTCGCCTGGCCACACAGTTTCACATCCCAGCAGGGCTGCAACTTCAGCAACATGGCTGTGAGAACTTCAAAGCTCGCCATGGTGTCATCTGAAAAATTTATTCCTTGGAAATTTTCGTAAAATGATCTCGTTCTCATCGGAGACGCGAGTACGTAGAGGTGGATGATGATGACGTGATGGAAGTGTAGAAAGCCATTAGAATTGTGCAAAGATTTCGAAAATTATCTTTGATGATGACACCGGTCGTCACAGCATATTAAGGGCGGATATGAATACAGAACGAGGGAAAGGGCCGATTTTGGTCGACATCTGCGGATAAATTGTTGCAAAATAGTGATATTCAGCAGGCTAAATAGTCTACAGTTGATGCTGTAATAGTTTCTCGTTTAACTTTTGTAAACTACGAAACCTTAATTATTGAAAAGCATTCATATTACTATTGTCATATATAGCCTCTGTGTAGTGGGGCCGTAGATACAGAATGTTCGACTTAAAATTGGCCCGCGTGCACGGCGAAATCAAAAAATGATTTTTTTCTTTAATTTTTTATGAGACTAAATGCACGCTCTTACAGAAGATAATGAAAATGAGATATTTGTCAATCAATACATTTTTTTGCAGGTGTTATAAAAAATCGCTCCTTGGTTTCGTCCTTCAAGGCGGCAAGTTTTAAGCGGAACATGCTGTATAACAGTCTGTACACAGTGATTTGTAAAACGTAATAAAAGTGAAACCTGCTCCTTAAAGGCATTATCTGATAAAATTATGCTGGTGTAGGATTTGTGTAAATCAAATCTTATATAGAGAGATTGGAATACTCTTCCAGCGAAATTCAGTAACACCACAACTTACAATGTAGAAATCAACTCTGTCAGTGTCGTTAATTTCTCCATGGTCAGAGAATCCATTTTCTGTTATCAGCATAGGTGGATTGTTGTACTCCTTAGCTAGCCAGTTGAGTAGCTTTCTGAAACCCCACGGTACAACCTGCAAGCAAGGTTCATTGTAACAATCAGAAGGCAGTAAGCCCATTAGTAGCGGCAGACAAGACAAGTGACTCCCATTTTGTAATAAATTACGCAGTCGTACAGTCAAGTACGCTGCAGGAATTGTCACTAGCCAGCACTAACACTAATGTAATTACAAAAACACTAATCACCAACAAATGCACAAAGAGAGTTTTATCATCAATCTAACACACTCCTACATGTTTCGACCCTGCTGGGTCATCTTCATGGAGAATTTTTGTTATCGTTACAGTAAGGTTGTACTTTATAGTTGAGTGAGAATGTGCTGTGGCTGTGTACTGCGTTGTTTTCGGAGGCGTGAACTCTCTGCGGTCCGGGCCTGCACTGCCGGACCGCAGAGATTTCACGCCTCCAGTACACAGTCAACAGCACATTCTCACTCAACTATAAAGTGCAACATTAGTGTAACGACAACAAAAAGTTCTCCATGAAGATGACCCAGCAGGGTCGAAACATGTAGGAGTGTGTTAGATTGATGATAAAACTCTCTTTGTGCATTTGTTGGTGATTAGTGTTTTTGAATAATGTAATTACTCTTCTAAGCTCTTATTTAAATGTCGTAAGAATAATACATGGTAACTGAAAGCACCAAATGCACATTATATGTACGAACATGTACAATAAACGTAGTATGCTTCCTACATGTTTCGACCACTTATGCTACCATCCTCAGGGAGATGCGTTACGGAGAATAAATACTTTGGGATGTTACAAAATTCGTGAACCGTGTAAAATATTATTTTTTAAAAAATACATATCTAGTACGTAATTTTGTGTCTAATATCTAATTGTTCAATGTACGGTTATGGATCATTTAAAATTGTCAGTGGTATATGGGAGAATGATATTAAAATGGATCTTAAAGAAGTAGAATATCATGCTGTGGAATCGATTGGTCTGGCTGCGGATAACGACAATACGTGGGCTTTTGCAAAGTTGGTCGTGTGTTTTGTGTTCCGCAAAATGTGTTGAGTGGGCTCCTATTCATGGAACTTGTCGGGTCTTAAATAATAAGCGACAATGTTTACGTGATACGACGTGTCCACATATTATTCACGCGCAACTCCACGGAATCTCTGGCGTCATGAACATAAGAAATGATCGCAAACAAGAATTATGCCGTCTACTGGTAAAAGTAACTATGGAAAATGGGATGTAATGTCAAGCAAAAATATCTATCGTAAACATGGAAACCGGCATGAAAGACAAACACGGTGTGACTCACTCATTCAGTCAATCACTCAAACAAGGGTGCTGTGTACGGCAAGACGGCGATGGTGGCAATACGGATGAAATAACAGTTCGAGAGGCCGAAGAATTCGGGCGATCAGGTTTGATTCTAAACCGAACGGCTTCATTCCGTGGATAATTTAATTCTTTTTATGCAGTTTTCCGTCCTTAACACCACCAGTGTATCCAGATATATACAGGCAGTGAGAATAAAGCAAGGTGCGGGAATTCAAGATAAAAACGCGCAATTCACGGATTTGGTCTCATCAAACTCACATTCTGGCAGAAGTGTCGGACAGTCCTCTTGCCAGTTCAGGATGATACATAAAGCGTAAGTGCATATACTTTACGGAAGCACGCTGTCTAGAAAACACGTTGTAAAATAGATCTAAAACTAGGATAAAAAACGAATCAAAACCTACAGAACATAAAAATAATAGTAATAATATCGATAAATATGGATTTTAGAAAATGGAGAAACGTAATACAGGTTTGTATATAAGCACATATATATAGTATATAAGCACATATATCGTACACGTTGAGCAGTTCCTTGCCTCTTTACCTGCAGCCAAATTGAAGATGCAGTAGGGTACTTGTCATCGTTAATAGTCTGAACTCCATAATCCATACACAATGGCGTGTCTTCTTCATTCTGGTATACGAAAAATGTGGTGAAGTGGTTTACGGCCAGGTAGTCCCACGTCCCTGCACAACAAGGGTTATATGATTGCAGTTTGCAGGGACAAAAAATATGTTGTGCATATCATGTGAAGACTGGAACAAGCTTGGTAAAGTACAGCTTATAATATGGAACAGGATAAAAGTGATAGGTGAAGCAAATCGTCGCTATGCTTGGTATTAGTTTCTGTTAGATGCTGAGTCGAACCCAGACACATATTGCGACGGGAAGGATTAAATCAATGAAAAACCCCAATATACCCATCGGGAATCGAACCTGCGACCTTCCAGCTTGTAGCGCAGTGCCTCAACCAACGGCGCCACCTATAAGTTAAGTCAAATTTCCCTGTCATCCAGCCAGTAGCCTGGTCAATATTCTGACCATCTTGAAGGGGAGATGATTTTGGTTTCTTACAGATGTCAAATGGTGATGCAAGTGGCAGGAAGTTTGTTGTAAAATATCCGTGATGCGCAAAAATTATTCTGCGATGTGCCTGTCGTTAACGTGCCTAAACGAACACCACGCAATGAAGGCATATGAACGGACGTACAGCCTGAGGCACGTATCACTCAGGCACAAAATTAAAGCTGATTGCTCAGCGTCATGTCCAGGCCACTTTACCACTAGAGAAAAAGGTTCTCTGTACCTACCGAACGAGAGACTGGTGTTGAAGAGAAAAATATCTTACCTGTAGAGGAAATCGGAACACATTTTTCGATCATCCAACCTGAAGTCCAGCGCTTCTACCGCCCTTTGCTGCTCCTTTGCCTTTCCTAAAATGTTTAGGCATCAATTCTAATCGCGTCCACTTCCTGCGAGGCATCTGATGATGGCGCTGTATAAGTCTATCCGTCTGTCTCTCCTTCTAACTATTCTAATACATCATGTCGAAAACCGCGTGTGCGCATATCATGCCATGCTCGATTTTAGCGCAGTTGCTAGGATAGGGAGAAGACAACATCTTCACCACAAGACTTGTAAAGAAGTTAGTGCGTGTTAATAGACGCACTATTCCTCCACTGTCTGGCACTTACTTCTACTAACATGTTTCTGACAAAGTGATCTTCCCCCGTCAACTCTTGGACTAAAATACCTTACGTATTCTGGTTATTTAAATTAAGATCTGCTTTTCCTTATTAAATTTCTTTTTTTGCTCTCAATTGAAACTCACCTCTCACCATTTCAATTTCCTCCTTAGTGAAACTGGGCAGTCGAGACCTGCTGTACCCTTCTTCCTTGGATTTCTTAGCAAACCATTCCTTCATTACAGGCGGATAATCGCCAGCGTCACTGTATATGGGGTGTAACAGCCACCCTACCTGAAATAAAACGTCACCGTATGAGTACATGACGTGGCTGCTGGAGGCTGTGGCACATACAAACATCTCGCTGAACCTTTACTCAGAAACAGAATTCCAAAATCTTATAATTTATACCCATTTTTTTGTATATTTTCTGCCTCCCCCCATATACTCTTATGCATGTCGTGTTGATTCTTTCTGTGACTCCAGTACAGTTATCAATATAAGGAATCAATGTCTGTTTTGTTACGTCATCCTGCAGCCTGGTAGGTGTTTATCGTATTTTCGATGATGTTATTGTCTCCACCTACCCTGAACATAAAATATGTTTCCTCCACACATTAGTAACAACTTTGAAGATTGCAAAGTGTCATAACTCATAACACTGAAGGCACGTCAGTTATTTCGTTACCCAGTAGGTAACTTACAATTGCTGACTGTTTCTTGACCTCCACTTTATTGTGAAGGTTGTTGCTGTCTGACCGACTGGATTACCGTCATTTCTCTTCACCCTCTGTTATCCCTCCCGGTGTCTACAGTGCAGACAGAAGTGTGTCAGTTTCTTGCAAATTCGCACTTCTACATGAAGAATGACGGACGGGAAGCACCGAAAATTCAGAAGGAATAAAAGTTTCAGGCAAATTTGAAGTCCCTTACAATAGTTCCCCTATTTACACATACATACAAGTATTTTAGTAAAGGTAAAGCAGTCCCATTACAGACCTGGACAGGCCCACAGGCTTCCAGGAGGTTGAGGCTCCCAGATTTCTAGACAATCGGCACATGAAGGTGGTAAGGTTGTCAGCCATATGCACCGGCCGCATTTACCCCCCAGGAAATATTCCTGGTACTCATTTCTGTTAGAGGCTGAGTCGACCCCAGGGCCATAGTGCGGCCGGAAGAATTATGCTAATGAAAAATTCACTGACACCATCGGGAATCGAAACCGCGACCTTCCGGTATGTAGCGCGGTGCCTCAACCAACTGCGCCACCGCGGCCCCCATATATTTCAGTACTTCATATTTTATCTTCACGAATGACATGAAGATATGCCTATATAAAAAATGTATACAGTTTTATTTAAATTTCAGCTGTCGGGAGACAGAAGGGTTTCTTTAAGCACTTGTAACCCTGACAGGAACGCGCACCTCACAGGAATCATAGTACAAACCTGGCGACGTCCATTTGATATTGAAGACGTTTCAAGATTTGGTACTTCTTTTGCACCACCTGTATTTGATTATCTACTGGTAAACGTAATGTTCTGAAGTTAATTGTTTTTAAAATAACCTTCCAAATAATTCAACCTGGGCAAGGCTGATCTAGTCCTTAAGGGCACAAGATAAATATACACAATACATTCCAATATTACTATCCTAAATATCTCTTTCAAAAGTTCCATTTGCATGAGGGTTTTCTACTCAAGTCTTACAGACTGAGGTTATATTATATCCCTCATGCATGTTAGAAGCCCTTTTAATATCATTCTAACTGAACTGATCCATCTAATTTTGTTTTGTTGAGAGTACAAATCATTTAAGCTCGTCAATATGTCTTCTTCTTCTCCGTCCATTATTTCAGCCGTGCTAAGCACAATTATACTCTTCCAGATCCTGTCCTCAAAGCCCTCAATATACGTTCTAGTCACGTGACAGACCGGGTTCCACACCCAGCATGCACTCACCGTCATCTGCCGTGCTCTCTCAGCTGCCTCCTCTTCCTCTTTGGAGTTAATCGTCGGTTCAACCCAATTGGACCAACATGCAATAGATATCTTGCCTGAAGAAGAAATAAAGAGTGATTAGAAATAATGATTGTGCATTCTGTTTTAGTCATTCCATGCAAAAGCCATGATAGTGTCTTTAATTAAGTTAAAGATTCCTTATGGATACATTACAATATTTCTCATTTTCTTTCCGCCAACTGAGGAGTTGGGGACACAAATCTGTTCGGATTTCACAAGTTCGTACTCAGTTCCATTTCTTTTGCCCCAGTCCTCCTACCTTTGAGCTTACATTCAATACTTAGTCTGCCTTACGACAGGTCCACAGCCTCTTCTAAAGCAAGTTCGCCACACAGTGCAATCTAGTGCTTCCTCTTTCAATATCCAATATCCTCTCTTTTCCTTAAGGTCATGCAGTAGCTGCTTACGTTTTCTTCCTCGTCTACCCGTCACTTCTATCTTCCCCTCTATCTTTCCTTCACTAACGTGTTTAGAAGGCAGTTCCTACTCAAGATGTGACCATCCACTTAGCCTTCCTTCTTTTTCTTTTTTGAGGATATTTCTCTCGTCCTTGTATCTTTGTAATACACCTTCATTTCTCACAGATCGGTCCAACTGATCTTCTCTGTCCTTATCCAGCACCTCATTTCAGAACCTTTCATATGCTTCTGATTTACTTCCCGAAATGTCCAAGTCTCAGCACCATACAAAGCTATGCTCCAAATGTAGAAGTTAACTAGTTTGTTCCTTAAATTTAAGTCCAATTAACTTCTATACAAAATCAAAGCGTCCGAAGTGGAAGAAGAGCAACAAAAATAATAAAATTTTACTGTAATTTAGTTTCCAAATTTCTTCAGGCAAATCTGTAATTTCTATTCATAGTCATCCGTAATTTTTATGTCATGGAATGCGAAGAGTGCCACAGTAGACAGATAAAAATTTGGGCTTTGTATTCACGATTCACCGGCTTCAAACCTCCACCCCTAGACAGGCTATGTTCAATGCGAGTCATAGTGCTTAAAATTAGGTCACGAGAGCTTGGCCCGTTTCATCCTTTTCCTTTCCACTTCAATCAGTCGTCATAACATTAGATGCTATAGTTTAATTAACCTTTTAAAGCCTAGCGGTATCTTTACGTACCACCAGGTTTAACATTAAAAAATTCTACGTGGTGCCCACATTGCGTTTATGTGTTTTGTACGGATCTCAGAACAAACAGCAACTTTTGCCTTATAAAACATTAAGAGACTGGTTTTTATAACCGAAGTGGAGAGTGTTTACAGCGCGGTACGCACTGAGTCCTTATATAAAACCGATACGCTTCGTCTTTAAACGGTTAAACCATACAAAAATAACACAAAATATACCGTCACGAAGTTACACGCATGCGCACTACTCACCTCCTTGTGTTGCCTTAAATTCCCGCTCGTACAGGCGGTATGCCCTCGCGTGCGATAGGAGGATCGTGTGGATGACCAGGTACCGTCCGTGTCCGGGGGTGAGAATGTTTGGTGCGAACCCAATCGGTATGCTATATCCCATAGCAATTACTTGGGGTTCGTTAACAGTATTCCACCATTTTACCTATAAATAAACTTAGAAATATGAGACGTTTCGTACAGCCTATCGGTCCCGTCTTCAAGAATCAAGGAGGCCTGTTTGACTCTTGAAAATGGAGCCGATAAGCTGTCCGAAATGTCGGTAACAAAGTACTGATCAACGCTGCGTAACATCGCAGAAGCGCTAAGACGTCATTTCCACCGGAGCGGATGCCTCAAGTGACAAATAACAACAAAATGTACCCTGTCTCCAAAGTTAGCGTACAGCACACGAGCATAGTCCTCGAAGTAATTTGCCAGAAGAGGATTGGTCCATCCACCAAGATCTTGCAGAGGCTGTGGCAGATCCCAGTGGCACATCGTTACCTGAAACGAGGTTGGTTTGCAGTAGTAATATCATACTGTACAGAGGTCACAGAAAGAAGTCACAAGGATCGACACAACACCATATATGTCTTACGCTGTCACAGGGTCATCTATATTTAAATTTATTGTTTTCAGATGTGTCACTAATGACAGCTATGTGACATATTCACAGTCGGTAAGGGCTTTGCGTTACCTGACAAACACCAGATGGGACGCAAAGGCCTATAATAACGGACATAAAAAGGGAAGAGTCGAGTTCATTCGCCTCTGCTATCCATGGATTTATTTACTTGGCCTTACTACACTCAAGGGCATTGACATAATTAACCCTTTAAAGACTAAGCCTATCTGTTTTATATAGGGACTCATTCCGTACCGCGCTGTAAACACGCTCCACTTCGGTTATAAAAGCCAGTCTCTTAATGTTTTATAAGGCAAAAGTTGCTGTTTGTTCTGAGATCCGTACAAAACACATAAACGCAATGTAGGCACCACGTAGAATTTTTTAATTTTAAACCCGGTGGTACGTAAAGTTACCGCTAGGCTTTAAAAGGTTAAAGACGAATCGTATCTGTTTTATATAAGGACTCAGTGCGTACCGCGCTGTAAACACTCTACACTTCGGTTATAAAAGCCAGTCTCTTAATGTTTTATAAGGCAAAAGTTGCTGTTCGTTCTGAGATCCGTACAAAACACATAAACGCAATGTGGGCACCACGTAGAATTTTTTATTCTTAAACCTGGTCGTATGTAAAGTTACCGCTAGGCTTTAAAAGGTGGAATAAAGCACACAGATTACTTCCCTCCCCCAAATTGAGAGCAAAAGCAAAGGTGTTCCACTTTTCAAAATATTGGTTTATTTACTGAATGCTACTTGTAGATATTCGACGAAGACCAGTACCACGGTTAAAAGACGGGACGAATTCTCATCAAATTATACGTCCCCATTTATATGCACATTTATAAAGAAAGTGCGAAAATTAAATATTAGCATCTTCTTGTCTGTTCTGGCTGACCTCTCAACGGACATTTTTGAAATCACACATTGTGTACTTCTAGCGAAGTTTTTGGCATTCCGCAATTCCTTTAAAAACGTACAAAATGACATACACATTTCAAATGCACACACTCGTCATACCAGTTCATTTTTACAGCATAGATATAAACAGAACCACTGCCCTGTCAAGATCGGGCAGAGACATGTCCCTAATATAAGCAAACTTGGGTCCCTGGCGACTCTAATGCTTTTGCAAAGATACGAAGGAATCTTATGGTGTGTGTCGCAAAAAATTGTGGAAAGGCACACTTAGAATGGGCTGCCCGCACCTTCAGTGTTTTTCTTGATATCATCCTCAAATAAAAGATGAACGAACAATGGGAGAACTAAAACATCCTACATTATATTTTCTATATTTTTAAATCAGACCGCACATTTTCACCTTTAACTATCTGTATAGTGACTTTTTTACTGAAATCCCGGAAATGTTTTTGTGAGTACATAGCTCTGACACTATCCTGGATAGCCTAATCTTCGCAAGAAATAGGAATTTGCGTTCGGTTAACATCAATTGTTTTTCTGTTCCGTTCAGCGTCTGTATCGTCCCTTTGGGTGGGCCGGTACAGCGTAGTCGGTATACTGACTCGCTACGTACTGGACGGTCAAGTGGTCGAATCCCGATAGAAGCGAGTTTTTCCGCACCCGTCGAGCCCGACACCGGGGCACATCCAGCCTCCTGTACGGTGGCTACCGGTAACGCGGCCGGGGCGTTGGTTGACTACCCACACCATCTGGCGCCGATGTTAAAGGAAGTGTAGCGCAACACCTCTACTCTCTATCCGGGCTTTCTAGGCCCTTACTAAGGTAAGCCGCACCTTAACATTTACCATATCGGTTCTGGGACTCTTCAATCGGTATTAGGCGCTTTTTCCCTGGGCGTAAGTCTTTCGTGGCTGATTTAAGTACAAAGACATTTTGTTTTACCTTTCACTGGTAAACAGCCTTGGCTACTTGCAGTTTCCAGCATCGGGACAATAAATGACTATGAAAGCGAGAGATACATAGACGGCAGAGAACCACATAAAACTGGAATTAACGTAAGTTTGACACTTTAATAGGATGAAGTTGGTCAGTAAATGATACAGTTCTGTCGCTTCGAGTACACCGCGATACTAGTGACAACTCACCACAGGCTGTATTCCATTAGCGATCAGTTCGTTTATCAGATTATTGTAATAGTCAATGCCTGCTTGATTCACCACGTTGTCGTGTCCAGTCGGTAGAATTCGCGGCCACGATATTGAGAACCGGTAGAAATGAACCTGAAACACACAGATATGTACCTCTGCTGTACATAGCGACACTGGCAGCAATCAGACAAGGTGTCTAAGGGTATAATAAACAAGGTGTCGAAATATTGAGTAAGAGTGAATCAAATGGCAGGGATATGAAAGGACGCGGTCACGATAATATAATACTGTGAAATTATTCTAGAGGGAGTGAGGAAGAGCGTGAAAACTCGCAAAATAATTTGCGTCACAGCATAGGGTCGAATTTGGCACGTAACGAATACACGTCAGAAGCGTTACGCATTGAGTCAAAATGTTCAGTGTAGTATTAAAGCATAAGAATATTCAAATGCTGACACCTAAATAAGATAAATATAGAATTATCTATACTAGTATATTAATAATAAATATTAATAATAATATTGAAAGTGAAACTGCTAACTCCACTTTAAACTAATAATTAAATATAAACATCCAAAATTTTCAAAATTTTAAAACCTAGGGCTAGGGTACATACGCAACTCAGCAAAATTTTGACTTCACACTGTACAAATGTAGTGTAGAATTCCATATGTTAAGCATTTATATATAACTGCCAGACACGTGTGCAACTAACTACGTGTTAGAACAGATGATGTTGAGGACGATGCAGAAGCTAGCGTAAACAAACTTATGTCAAAAAATATACAACACGAAAAAGTGTACCGTTGCTGGTAAATTCAGTACAAGTACACCTTTGGGAATCACCTGCCCTCTACAACATAATGACATATGCAGAAGGTACCATATTTCTCCAAATATTTTGTAAATTTTTACTCTGAAAATACGGCATCACACGCTGGACGATATCACTCTCATACCAAAAATATTCTCACCCCCAAATCCTTTAGCAGTCGGACGTCTTCCTTATACAGATGATAGGAATTACAGGCCACATCTGCGGTTGATTTATCTTTGATGGCCTCCGGATGATCGTGGGTCAGTCTGTCCCATATACTCTCGCCCTTACCTGTGGAGCACAGTTCAGTGTTCAGACCCCAGCCAGCCATGTAAATGTGGAGCTCTACTTATGCTGAAATGGGGGAGTGGGGGACAGCGCCACTCTTTCCTAAGCTTCGGCAGAGTCAGGATGGCTGTTTGGGTACAGTGGCTTGCCTCCAGCCTACACTTACCACGATCGGATGTTACATTCCCGGCAAAAGCAAATTTTAATCTCCAGACCCTCTCTGCAGCCCACCTAATTTTCTATTTTCCGACATGGTGGAGCAATACCTCCACTCCCCATACGCCTTTATGGCGTTTAGACGAGCAACTTTACCTTTACCCCTCACAAACTTTGCCACTAGACGGAGCTGAGTGGTCAGCTGTATAGTCCGGTCAGCAAATTGAGACCCCCGGCACTTTCCAGTCAACTGTTTTGTATATTCTAAGAAGTGCTGGATGATTCACCCACAAAAGTTGTCAGCTGTTGTCAGCGAGGTCATCGGGGAAATTTTATGTGTTACAGCATGCAGATTAAGACAACTGTCATTCATTCGCAAATACTTAAACTATCAGTAAAGGTTATAGATTTCGCCTGAAGAAAGTGTGAGAAAATAAATTGGAGGGGCAAAAATAATATTTCAGTGGTACTGAGTGGAAATTAAGTGAAGACCAATAAAGAGGTTTCAGTGTCATTGGTCTGATCGGAATTATTTGGGAGCTAAAATTTGTAAAATATTCTAGGCTTATATTAATAGCATAAAATAACTTTCATTACAGCCGGAAAAAATAAATTCATTTTATATGGCCGCTCTGATACTTTTCATCTCTCCATAATTTTTGCTTGTTGCTTCGAAACTGCAAAGCGAAGAAGGCTGTACGAACAAATTAGCGTCGGTTGTGATCCTGGGTTTTTGTGTGACGCACGGGGGTGTATTTATTTTCTGCATCCCTCTTGGGACCACGGAAGATTTTTAATGAGATACATTTCCTAGGTTGCTGACAAGAAAAAAGGTACGCCATGTGTCTCCTTGTGCATGGAATAGTTTGTTTACATTTTATTGTGTTAACCCTTTAAAGACGAAGCGTATCTGTTTTATATAAGGACTCAGTGCGTACCGCGCTGTAAACACTGTCCACTTCGGTTATAAAAACCAAACTCTTAATGTTTTATAAGGCAAAAGTTGCTGTTTGTTCTGAGATCGGTACAAAACACACAAACACAATGCGGGCACCGCGTAGAATTTTTTAATGTTAAACCTGTTGGTACGTAAAGTTACCGCTAGGCTTTAAATGGTTAATGTAAATATGACATGTAGTTTGAAGTAAAGACACGTCATCACAGAAACCCTGCATATAAAATTTTGTTCAGAGTTTAAAAACTGTCTGTCGAATAAAAACTTCACACACTCTGGTCTGAAACATGCAAGGGAGAGGTATCCAGAACCCAGAGAAGCGAATATGAATTAACTACATATAAAACTAATTGGGCTCAGATTAAACATGCTTTTATAGACACCTCCGAGCACATGTTCGACCATAATCTTTCTTCTTCCTAATTCTTATTTATACCAACTCATTTTGTGCAGAGGGTTACTGTTGCACTTGATCACACCCAATGAAACACACACACCACACAGAGTCGATACTACTTCTCTGGACGAGGGATCGGCTCGTCGCAGAGACCTCTACCTGCACGACACAAAAAATTCACACGAGACAGACATCCATGCCCCCGGCTGGTTTCGAACTTCCATTACTTGGTACTGTTACACATAGGCGTCACTCGGTGGGGAGGTAAGTATCCCCCAGTTTGTGGTGAGACTGAGCGGGTGGGGAAGGGGTGTTTTTACATTAACCCTTTAAAGACGAAGCGTATCTGTTTTATATAAGAACTCAGTGCCTACCGCGCTGTAAACACTCTCCACTTCGGTTATAAATACCAATCTCTTAATGTTTTATAAGGCAAAAGTTGCTGTTTGTTCTGAGATCCGTACAAAACACATAAACGCAATGTGGGCACCACGTAGAATTTTTTAATGTTAAACCTGTTCGTATGTAAAGTTACCGCTACGCTTTAAAAGGTTAAGGACTGGTTCAAAGAAGTCTTCCTTCTCTAACTTCACCCCTTCGTAAATTAAAGTTCCTAACGACCAATGTTCGATTTTGCCCCCCACCCATGGTTATTAGCCAAGTTACGCCTATGCTGTTATAGATGGTATAATAAGGGATGAGTGCTTAACAGTCAGCATAAATACCAGGGGTGTCGAGACATGCTTTCTTGGGCAGCCTCACTCTGGGTGCTGAGTTAGGCAACAGCCATGTACTAATAAAATATTTTCTTTTTATTACTATCTTCTTATGTATCTTCACCAACTACAACAGGTGAAGTTTCAGCTACTTACGAGTCTCCTCCCTTTATAATTGAAAACACCATTCAAGCTCAGCTTCGCGAGCGTGTGAATTGCCTGGTTATTTGTGATTTCAGGCTTTCGCCGTGATGTATATGAGATTTGCGCTCTTCTGGGATATTACACAGCATTGAGTAGTGGTTCTGTACGGACGTTTCGGGAGAACCTATCGGCCCGATCTTCAAGGGTCAAGAAGTCCAAGAAGAAAGCTTGACCCTTGTACCTTGAAAAGGGAGCCGATAAGCTGTCACGAAATATCGGTACAGAATTGGCACTCAACGTTACGTAAATCCCCAGAAGAGCGCAGAGCTTACCTTATTATTATTATTATTATTATTATTATTATTATTATTATTATGTACAGGCAACTTGCGCCAGCCACACCAGTGTAAGGCGCCAGGTGCTGTGGTCACCCCCTGTATATATTCAAGTGTAGGGGGAGGGAAGAGAGCGGAAGATGAAAAGAGGAACATCCATCACGTGTGCAGAATCTAAGACAATGAAAATAACCTGTGAACTTTCCCCTCAGCCGTGCAAAGTACAAGTTGAGTAACCTGTAATATGACTGCAAGTACGAAAACAAATTCACTCACCATCTTCGTTCCAAGCGCCTTCTATCTGATAAGACGATGTTGCTACTCCAAACAGAAACCCATCAGGAAACTTCAGGGCAGACATCTCAGCTGTGCTGGAAGGCCTATATCTTTCAGCTAATTAACCCTTTAAAGACGAGGCGTATCTGTTTTATGTAAGGATTCAGTGCGTACCGCGCTGTAAACACTCTCCACTTCGGTTATAAAAACCAGTCTCTTAATGTTTTATAAGGCAAAAGTTGCTGTTTGTTCTGAGATCCGTACAAAACACATAAACGCAATGTGGGCACCACGTAGAATTTTTTAATGTTAAACCTGGTAGCATGTAAAGTTACCGCTAGGCTTTAAAAGGTTAACGTTGACTGTCACGTGTTTCGCTGGCTGCTGCTAGGTGGAACTAGGCTCTCCCGTTGTACGCGTGTGGGTACAAACAGCGACCTTCACTATATATATCTGTTTATTTCGTAATCTTACACACCAGTTACGCAAAAAGAAAAATGTTCTTTCTTATGCAACGATAAATATCTTTTAATATATACAACACAGCGGGATATTCAAAACAAAACTTCTTACTTTCTGTTACGTGTATAGCAAATAATTTGCTGTGATTCAATCAATCACAGTCTTTCACGTTTTTGCCCCTCTTGCTGTGTGTGACCTCTGCCTACTCATTGTAGGTGTACTGGGTTATTGTTGCACCTGATCACACATCACACAAGTAAGGCCTTCTCTGGATGAGGGATCGACCCATCGCAGTGACCTGTACCTAACAACACATAACACAACAGATAGACACCCACCCGCCCGATGGGTTCGTGGTACATAACCTAACCCTTTAAAGACGAAGCTTATCTGTTTTATATAAGGACTCAGTGCGTACCGCGCTGTAAACACTCTCCACTTCGGTTATAAAAACCAGTCTCTTAATGTTTTATAAGGCAAAAGTTGCTGTTTGTTCTGAGATCCGTACAAAACACATAAACGCAATGTGGGCACCACGTAGAATTTTTTAATGTTAAACCTGGTGGTACGTAAAGTTACCGCTAGTCTTTAAAAGGTTAATATATAGTACGTACTGATTCTACATGTAACACTGCTTATACTTTACATATCACGCGAAGTGGGACGTAAAATACTCTAATTTAGAAATATAATAACTGTGATGCTTCTTCGGAAGCGTAGATAACAGCTAATAATAATACTTGTTTCTTTTCTCGTGAGGATTGTTGAAACCCCTTCAGAATTGCGTTATGCGACAGGCAGCGGCGTGTAAAACAGGTAAACCCGACTGAAATCAGCAGACCAGTCGGGGCTGCCCATAAAATCTCGGCAGTTAGACAGAAACAGATACGATTAGCAAAAAACATTAATCACCAACAAAGGAACAAAGAGTTTTTTCATCCATTGTAACACACTCCTACATGTTTCGACCCTGCTGAGTCATCTTCAGGGAGAACCTTCTGTTGTCGTTACACTAAGGTTGCACTTCATAGTTGAGTGAGAATGTGCTGTTTACTGTGACTGTGTACACAGTCAACAGCACATTCTCACTCAACTGTAAAGTGCAACCCTAGTGTAATGGTAATGAGAAGTTCCCCCTGAAGATGACCCAGCGGGGTCGAAACATGTAGGAGTGTGTTACGATTGATGATAAAACTCTCTTTGTGTATTTGTTGGTGATTAGTGTTTTGTATGATATAGTGCACGGACATGGAACACATTAAAGATACGATTAGCGTTTATCGGCCAATTTTTTGTCCTCCTTTTCATTTGTAAGAAAATTTTCTCCGATTCCGGTGGCCGCGAGGTATAAGGCTTGGGACTGCAGCCGCTCGCTTGATGGGATTACGGGTTCGAATACCGCCGGGGGCATGGATGTGTCTGTTGCGAGTGTTGTGTGTTGCCAGGTAGAGGTCTCTGCGTCGGGCTGATCACTCGTCCAGAGGAGTCGTACCAAGTGTTGTGTGTCTGAGTGTGATCGTGAAGCCTCGATAATGAGGAGGCCCTGGCCCACTGGGGGCTGTTGTGTCATTGGAAAAAAAAATTCTAGAGCATAATTAAATATGGGGCACAGGCAGCAACCCCCGCAACGCTCCAGTCGCACAAGAATTTAAAAATTTTTAGGAATTTCATAAAAATTGAAGTATTTGTATCCTGTTCACAAAAGAACAAACATCGACCAACACTGAGCTATACAACTTCAGTTCGAGAGCTCATGTGTTGTTTAACCTTTCAAAGCCTAGAGGTAACTTTAGATACGACCAGGTTTAACATTAAAAAATTCTACGTGGTGCCCACATTGCGTTTATGTGTTTTGTACGGATCTCAGAACAAACAGCAACTTTTGCCTTATAAAACATTAAGAGACTGGTTTTTATAACCGAAGTGGAGAGTGTTTACAGCGCGGTACGCACTGAGTGCTTATATAAAACAGATACGCTTCGTCTTTAAAGGGTTAAAATGCCCCACCTTCAGTTATCCTACTACTACACACAAGTTTCACAAGCGGCGCATTTATTTCAAACTGTTTTGAAATAAATTTTGTGGCAATTTTTCATCCTAACACGCCTGCTGTTAAAGTGTACTACATCTGCCACATAAGAACCCTACTTTATAAAATTGTAATTGAAGATTTTAGAAATTCATAATTTATTTCTTCGGAACGCACATTAAAGACACACACAGCCTTTAGTTATCCTATGTTATTCATTTTAACATAAGTAGGTACTCACTAAGTAATTGTCGACCAACAACAAAATACATTTATCACATAAATTCAGATGCCTAATATTTTAACCTTTATCCTGCTAATGTGGAATATACGGTGAGCTGCTAATAACGCCAACACCACTCGGCTACCAACTAGGCCCTCTGGTAGCCGAGTAAGTGTGTGCACACAGATATGACACAGGACATCTTTCACGATTCATTCAGTGTTGAGACATTGTGCAGAGAGAGAGAGAGAGAGAGAGACAAAGAGGCTCCTTTCAGCGTTGCCAAATGTAGATCACCAAATATTACACATTAGCTGTGCTGGCATTATTAGCAGCTCACCATATATTACACATTAGCAGGATAAAGGTTAAATTATACATTTTCCAAAATACTTCGCTTTTAAATGAAGCATCCAAAAACTGTGCTAGCAAGCACAGATTTTTTGATGCTTCACCTTCGCCTCAAAATTGTTACCACCCTGATGATATTTCATTTAGATCCTAAACATGTTCTATAATATTTTACCTAAAATATTAGGCCCCTATATATACCTGATAACAGGGGAAACCGACATGTCCGTACAGATCAAGAGACGGAAATGGAACTGGAGAAGACACAGATTGAGGAAAGGAAATGACGTTATTGAAAGAGAGGCCTTGGATTGGAACCCGCAGGGGAAAAGTAAGAGAGGGAGATCTAAACAGATGTGGTGAAGGTCGGTCCACAATGAGGCAGCAGAAAGAGGGAAGAGCTGGAGCCAAGTCAAGAGGATGGCCGGAAATATGTCGCCAAAATGTCGCCATCTGGTCCAGATGGCGACATTTTGTTGACGCCCTATGTCCCTTAAGGGATAACAGGAACTGATGATGATGATGATGATGATGTTGATGATGATGATGATGATGATAATATACGTGATAGATTTATATTGTTGGTTGTTAATAAATACTGAATCACTAATACACACAATACGCAACAATTTAAATACACCTTATCTTTACCTTACAGTTATACAACCACCAACAAACCGTGGAAGAAATAAACAAAATACACAGTGACCCCCTGACATGACGAAGGTGCCGTCAGCTTCAATTCAGGAGATCCGCAAATGTCCGGACAAATTACTGTGTTGAATTCAGAGCTGCCAACTGTCTCACGGTGTCACTGAGAAGTCTCGACACCCAGAAATTCTACAGGAATTGCGTTGCTTTTAATTAGCTTGGAGAAGAATTCTGCTGACTTCTTGGCTGTTCGTTTGCGATCAGGGTCATTGAAATCTACGTGGAACAGGCCAAATTTCTCACTGGAAGAGAAGAAAATTGATAACAGAGTGAGGAAACTTCAGATTATGATCTCATTAACACTCAAATGTTACAATAATGCTAATATGTGTGAGTTAAATAGAGACTGGGCTATTGGATGAATATCAGTATCATATCAAATTCAGTGCTATTGAATGAACTATGACAAACATGTGATACTTACGTGTAACCAGCCCCCCATTCAAAATTGTCCGCTAGACTCCACGCCGCATAACCGAACACGTTGCACCCATCCTCCTTCACGGCTTTCAGTAATTCGCACAGGTACTTCTGTAAGAAACAGTTCACTCAGCTCGCAATGGGGATCTATATAGGAAACTCCCAAAATTTACACTGAAAATTATTTGGTTTAATTAAAACGTAAAGAAAATCTTAGGGACCCAGAAAGGCTAAATTCCTAAAAAATACAGAAATTTGAATAACAAGCTTATCGTGGGGCACTGAAGTTTAGGGTATATGGTGCCCCGTACAATTATCTCCAAACACAATTCAGTCACTCCTTCTGAAGCTAAACACAACACAGGCACTGTACGTACAAACACAATATTGAGCAGCGTTCGCGTAACCACCGTTGCTGTGGAAAAGCAGTAAATATTACATATTCTGAGTGTGTGTCTGTAGCCTTGGTTACCCAGCATGCAAAGTGCATGCACCGTGTTATATTGTCATCTGTTGCCTGTCTGGATCTACCATATTTTTTCACATTATTTCGTAAACGTCACGATTTTCGGAAAAAAGTTATTGAATAAAAAATGTGTGTTTGGTTTTCTCTACAAATTTTATCTGAAACATTTCTCATTCTAAGAAGAATTCTGCGAGATACTACCATAAATGTGCATAGGTCTTCATGGAAAGTGCCTGTTATTCGTGTTAGATTTTAATGAAACTTTAAATTTCTCGATAGATTTTAGAAAAAAATATTCAAATATCAAATTTCATGAAAATACTTCCAGTGGGAGCCGCGTTGTTCCATGCGGACGGACGGACAGACAGAAAAATTGCTTTTCGCAATTTTGCAAACCTGCCCACAAAGGGTTTCAGTGTCCCGTACTTAATGTTCCGTGGCCTGCGAATTATGTATTAGGCCTCACCTAGGGTTAAGTTTTCGGTAGGGGTAACACTCACCACGCATAACATCCGACAAACGGCGCAAGAATCCCTCAGTCTGATGTTATTCATTGGAGAATAAGACATGTAGTGTGGCACGTCAGCTATTTGTCTCGCTAGGCTATTTCCCATGGATTGCTTCAATATGAAGATAAAGCCATTACAAGTCCTAGACACGTCGCAAACAACTTTCCCAAAGACCCACATTCACATTAACGGAGACACGCATCTTCAGCAATACCGCTGTGAGAACGTCAAAACACGCAATAGCAGTCAGACTTAAAACTTGGTCCCTTAGAGTATTTCGCACACTATAAAAAGTAAAATCATAAAATAGGGCTTGCGAAAACATAACAGTAAATAAAAACTGGGACTTGAATCTTCGATTTGCTATAAATATTGTGGTGATCGATATCTGTACACTAAATCTGACACAAAAGCTGGTGTACGCATTGCGAGAAATCACAAAACACCACAACTTACAATGTAGTAATCAACTCTGTTAGTGTCATCAATTTCTCCATGGTCAGAGAATCCATTTTCTGTTATCAACACAGGAGGATTGTTGTACTCCTTAGCTATCCAGTTGAGCAGCTTTCTGAAACCCCACGGTACAACCTGCAAGCAAGGTTCATTGTAACAATCAGAAGGCAGTAACTTCAGCAGTCGCAGTAGACACGTGGCGATTACACACATTTCCGTAATAAACTGTTACTTGTTGTTACGCTCAACTGTGTTGCAACAGTTACCATTAGCCAGCAGGAATCATAAACAAGTAATTATCCTTTTAGTGCCCTACATTACAGTGTCATATGGATAAACTGAAACGAACACCTGAGGTTTCCCGGAGATAAATGTATGTATGGGTTATCGCACTGTCTTGCCTGGTATTTTGGTGTAAACGGAGCATAATACAAATTGGTTATGGCACTGTTTTGCCTGGTATTTTGGTGTAAATGTTGCGTTACAGACATCGGTTATGGCAGTGTCTTGCCTGGCAGTTTGGTGTTAAATTTTCTGAGGGTTATACACTGCACACGTTTGTACACGTCTTTCACGCTGCAAGGTGTTGCAATAGCTACACCAAAAGTTGCAGTAAGAAATAAAATGATATCATCTTCAGCCTTCTTGAACCTCCTCAAAAAATGTGGAAATAAGATATGATTTTACATTAGCTGAATTGTATTGGAAAGTCTGAGAGAAATAGTCAATGGGGGGCAGAGTTTTAAAATCCCATAGATTTTGAAAGAGTTTATGGTGAAAGCTGGCAGGGAATATTTTTATATACTGGAGAAGAAGTGAGAGGAGAATGGAGTAAATTACTAAAGAGGAGCTTCATGAAATTTAATCATCGCCAGGTATTCCTAAAGTAATATCTTAGCAAGCTTGTTTTTGCCCTCATTTAACCATCATATAATGGAGGCGTAATGTGAAACGGAGGTATATCTCCATGCATTCTTAACCTCAGCACTATATGGAGGTAACTGCTCATCTTCAAGCCATGACCCTTTTACTTTGGGAAGATATTCCATGTCCTTCCAGCACTTGAAGGTGCTTTCTAATTATGACCTAATTACTGTGTAAGTAAACTATCCTGTACAAAAACACTAATCACCAACAAATGCACAAAGAGAGTTTTATCATCAATGGAAACACACTCCTACATATTTCTACCCTGCTGGGTCATCTTCAGGGAGAACTTTTTGTTATCGTTACACTAAAGTTACAGTTTATAGTTGAGTGAGAATGTACTGTTGACCGTGTACTGGAGACGTGAACTCTCTGCAGTCCCGGCTTGCAAGTGTAGGCCTGGACCGCAGACAGTTCACGCCTCCAAAAACAACGCAGTACACAGTCAACAGCACATTCTCACTCAACTATAAAGTGCAACCTTAGTGTAACGGTAACAAAAAAGTTCTCCCTGAATATGACCCAGCAGGGTCGAAACATGTAGGAGTGTGTTACAATTGATGATAAAACTCTCTTTGTGCATTTCTTAGTGATTAGTGTTTTTGTATAATATAGTGCACGGACATGGAACACATTAAACTATCCGTATCTCCATAAAATATTATAAGGGTGCCGAGAACACACGATGTGATTTGGGCGGGGCATGTGAGAGGCATGGCAGAGATAAGCAAGGCACTACGATGTTGGGTGGAAAAAAGTGAAGGAAAGATATCACTTGGATAAAAGAGGCGTAAAAGGGGGAATAATATTAGAATGGATTTTAAAATAGTCAACTATACGCACCGAACAGATTAATCTGGCTTAGGACTGGGACAGTTTTCTGGATATTGGCAACACGGTAATTAATTTCGCGTTTCATGCAATGAAGTGAATTTCTTGACCAGCTATGGAACTACTAGATTCTCGACACGAACTGCTACGAATGGGGACTGCTGGATCATTAATTACTTCCCTTATAGTCTGTGTCTTATGATAGATCGTAATAATATTCACGCGCTGTTCCACGGACACACGGTAACAACTGAAAACAAAGTAACTGAAATCTGACGGCACGTTCAGAGATAACCATCTGGTGTTTACCACGGAAACCGTGAAAAATAACAAACGGACTGTGAATTCCTTACTAACTCCATGAATCACCCAAATGTATAAAGATTCATGATGATGATGATGATGACGACGACGATGATGATGATAATGATTAAATTATGATGATGTTAAAGAAAATTTTCGTGCTACCAGATTGCTTATATCCGAGTCTAATTCCAACGCAAGCCTTCGCTGCATAATTCAGTACATTTTATGCAATTTTTAATACACAGCACCATTAGTAAATCCCATTGTATGGGGCATACACATAAAATTAGAGCATTTAAAACAACATACATAAATACAATAATATTGTGCAATGTGCGGGAATTCTTTTTCGAAGGCACGCACATTGCTCCCCAGAAGTTTGGCCCACACATAAGGGGCACATTTCTTTCACGGAAGTGCTGTCTAGGAAACATAATGTAAGATATCACTGTCAATGTAAACAGAACACAAAACAGTACTAGCAATCATTCCAAAGAAATGAATTTCAAGAAGTGTGAAAAAACTAATACAGACACAAATAAGTTTCGCATTTCCTTGCTTGCTTACCTGCAGCCATCCTGAAGCCGCCGTGGCATATTTATCATCCCGAATATGAGCAACACCCGTATCCTTGAAAATAAATTCGCCTTTGTCACTCTGATAAGTGAAAAACGTGGTGTAGTGGTTTATGCTCAGGTAGTCCCAAGTCCCTGCAAAACAAGGATTATAATTTTGGTTTGTAGGGACAAAAAATATGTTGTGCGAATTAAGTGAAGATTGGAAAAACGTCGGTAAACTACAGCTTATAATATGGAACTGGATATAAGTGAAAGGTAAAGCAAATCGTCGCTGTGTGTTCGTAAGCACCACACATGTACCATGAAGAATTCATGTGTAAAGCTGCGACGCATTCAGCAATTGCCGCCAGCTAGAACTGAACTGCTGAACACAGCAGTGGCCGCCTTACTCCCGCAGGCAGAGCATAGGAGACGCCATTCTTGGCACGTTGGTTTTTAGTACTGTTGCTAGGATAAGAGGAATCAATATAATGCCTGCAGCATCGGTTCTGTAGACGACAGAACGCGTTGGAGTAAACACGCACTGTAAGCATTGGATTATTTTCCACCAATGACACGCTTCCCACAAAGATTCTTTTCATTTTAGGCACACCGCTCAGAATTTTCCTGCCAGCCGCTTCGTAAATTAATATTTACGTTTAGCAAATACGTTTCTTTTTGCTTGCCATAGCCGAAGATGATCTCAACAAAAACTCACCTCTCACCAATTCAATCTCCTCCTTAGTGAAACTGGGCAGTCGAGACCTGCTGTACCCTTCTTCCTTGGATTTCTTAGCCAACCATTCCTTCATTACAGGCGGATAATCGCCAGCGGCACTGAAGATGGGGTGTAACACCCATCCTAGCTGCGAAAATCGCTATATGCGTACATATCTGCGCGGGCCCGGGGGGGGGGGGCAATGGGGGTCATTCTGGTTGTTGTAAAACACCTGTGCAGGGCTATCACCGTTTTGCGGTTTTAATGTGTAGCTGCAGGAAGATGATAAGTCGCATAGATTCTTCTTATCCTTCTACCTACCTACGTACTTGCCCTCTACCTATTTTGTTACGTGTCGTGTTCATTCTTTCTCCGACCCAACTTTATGGAACTATAATTTCGAGTTCAATTCTTATGAGTTGTGTGACACAGTAATCTGGTCGTTGGTTAGCATCGAAAGAAGTCACAATGTTTTACTCAAATTTTTGCGGTCGTGAGTCACAAATATTTCCTCTCGTCTCTGGGGCCTTTCAGATTGGAGGTATTCATCCGCATTTAGTATGTACACAGGGATGTAGGTTTCATATAAAGGAATCATTCGGAGTTGTCGCTAAACATTTCTGCACCAATTAAACGTAGATATATATTAGCAAGCATAGTGTTAGGGAATTAAATAATTTTCAGAATTAATTTTCAAATAAATTATTTAAATCAAGGTTGATAGACTGTATAATGCCACACACTACTTCTTTCATATCCATTTTAATATTTACCTGCCATTTAATATTCTATATTATCTGAGGTTTTCGTAATAAATTTTACATTAACAGGCCACGTCATCTCGTTCACGCGTGCTAAGTGACCCGTTCATCTCACGATCACTGATATTATCACTCTAAATCGACACACGGACGGTGACTATTTCTGCTCCATTTTGTGCAAGATATTTCTCCCTAGAAGGCCGAATATTGTTGTGCAATATTTCATTTTTTTTTTACTCGGGACGAATAATCACGTTGAGTGGGACTGACGCTGTTTTGTGCCCATTCCTTTAGCCCCGTGTTTAAAAATGTACGAATCGTTGCAGCACCAAAGAATGGTACAAAGGAAGACCACAATACACACAGGAATATCTTACGAGAGACTTCCCTTTGAAATATCCAGGTCAGCACAAGATATTTCTGCCGTTGGAAGGTCTATTATATGATGAGCAACTGAACGCTCTGACCCCTAAAGTCGCTAAAACAATACTAATATTCGAGGAGCGGTCACTCCCAGTCAGCGTCTGCCAATTACGCTGCGAAATTTGGCTAGTGAAAATACCTTCCGCGCGGCCTAAGGCCTAGATCTGCGGCCGAGCGTTTGCTGGGATCGTGGGTTTGAATCCCACCGGGGGCATGGATGTTTGTCTCTTGTGAGTGTTTGTGTTGTCAGGTAGAGGTCTCTGCGACGGGTCTATCCCTCGTCCAGAGAAGTCCTACCGACTGCGGTGTGTGCTTGAGTGTGATCAAGTGAAAATAAAAAAACCTCGACACCTGCTGTGAACAAGTAGGTAGAAGAAGTAGGGAGTACAAAAACACCTTCGAAGACCTGCAGCTGGTAACTGAATGGACACTGTGCAATACTGTGCACAGATTACTTCATGTTTTTGCGGTTGTACAAGATAGATCATAATTCACTTGACTGACAAGATACATTGTGCAACCCTTCAATATTAAAACTTTACCACATTAATGTGAAGGACAGATCATGAAACTCCTCATTACGCAATTATTCTCCGCCCTCGCTTTATTTCCTCCCTCCTAGGTCCAAATATTCCCCTACAGATCATGTTCTTAGCCTGCTCACTGTAACTTCCCTTCATGTGACAGACCGGGTTCCACACCCAGCATGCACTCACGTGCATCTGCCGCACTCTCTCAGCTGCCTCCTCTTCCTCTTCGGAGTCAGTGGTCGGTTCAATCCAGTTGCATGAAGGCGCAATAGACACTTTTCCTGAAGAAGGAATAAAAATGCAATGCGAGTTTTACCTCATTCACCACTGGCAAAAGCAACGTATTATTTAATACAGGACACGGCATATTCCTTCCAAATCCAATCCATTTATTTGTATTTTCCTTCTTCCAAACCGAGGATTGAATGCTACCAGTCGGTTTCGATATTCAGAAATTTCTAATTCGACAAATTTTTCACTACAGTTCCTGTCATTTGCCACAATTCACGATACGCTACTAAATGCATCGAAGGGCAAACATTCATTTTTCTATTCGTTGTAACTAATGATCACACAAATTTTGAATCAGTATGGAATATGAGCAGCATTGCGGTCGATTCGTCGACAGTGAAGTTTCGGGTTGGAGAGGTCCAGGGTTTAAATCTCCACGCGGAATCAGACTGTATGAACTGAGGTTACATTTCTTCCTTTACTTTTCATTACTCACGCATCTTCCTGACATTTGATGCTATACGGCCTGTATTACACACTACACAATTAATTAAAACATACATAAATAGCAGAGGCTGTGACGTCACAAAGTTACACGCATGCGCACTACTCACCTCCCTGTGTTGCCTTAAATTCCCGCTCGTACAAGCGGTATGCCCTCGCGTGCGATAACAGGATCGTGTGGATGACCAGGTACTGTCCGTGTCCGGGGGTGAGAATATGAGGTGCCATTCCAAACGGTACGCTATATCCGACAGCAACTATTTTGGGTTCGTTGATAGTGTTCCACCATTTCACCTGCACATAAGTTAGAGACAGAGGCATCAGGTTACATGCTATAAAATTAAAAGCTTACTTTTCTTTCGTTATGTCACCAGATGGAACAAATCTTTCTTAAGAGATTCAAGCTTCTCTCACCTTTGCTGCTGAAGACTCAAGTTTCTTTAGAGGTTACGAAGTGTTGCTGTGTAAATAGATTAATACGTTAGAAAGGATCCTGGTGACTTCGCCCTGAAGATTCACATAATACGATATTTGGTGATGCCAGATATTGTCGTATTTGCCACCTCATAAGACGCTGCAGGTTATAATAGGCACCCTGTAATATGCACCGTGTTTGTGCACATATTATAACTTACACCTTCCGGTATCAAGAGGCAAAATTGTCTAGCGAACATTTTTCAGGAAAACTCGTTTTATAAGGCGAAAAATAAAATACTCACATGCGGAATCAAGTTAAAACTTCCAGTCTGCTTTCATCGTCCGGGAATTCCTAGTACGTGGCTGAAGATACGAATGCAAGTGTACAATGGCAGCTGCAAATTTGTCAATATGAAGCTGTTTGGATATATTTAGGCTTCTTTGGTTTTGCAGCACTCACCATTACCGACAGATCCGAATTCTTTTGCAGAAGCACCATCACTTGTATCGAGCTGACATTCATGCTAACAGATTTACGGAAATTTTAATTTCATCATAATCCACGAGGTTTTTACCTCTTTAAAGCCCAGTGCTTACAATACGTACAACGATGCTGAACACTCAGAACTTCTACGTCCTGCGTGCAGAACGCACTCATATCTTTTAAGTTATTCTCAGAACAAAGAGATATCACATCCATATGTAGCATGAACTGACTGGTTTTTAAAATAGACATCCAATGTGTTTACTGCGCCGTATGAAGTGAATCCTTATTAAGTGAGTTTAATTTTCGTCTTAATGCGATTTAGATATAGGAATATTTCAATGGAAGTGTTGTCTATGGAAGTCGTATTTAGCAAGTGGAACTTTGAAATTTCACCTTC
>BLKM01012975.1:212461-247754 GCA_013340265.1 Coptotermes formosanus | reverse complement strand
TTATACGTACAGAGCAAATTGCCTCCCGGTCTGAAATCGTATGGTGTTTGGTAAGGTTCGCGGGTTCGAATCCCAACCAGATAACTTTTTTTTCCTTCCACGCGTTAATTTATTAGTAGTACGTTAGTTATATAGTATTATAATAAACTGGTGAGTGTTGTATATATAGGTATAAATTTAAATTTACATTCCTGGTTTAGATCTGTCGTAACTTGTTTGATAATTTTGTTAGTGCGGTCCAACTAATAAACTCAAGAAATACCCCCGCATTCGAAAAAGTGTGGCCGGTTCCAGCTGATATATTCCTATGACAGACACCAACTGCCCAGCCCATGTGAATTTAAACCCGCTGCGCTGTGCAGTGCCGTGACAACAGTCTGCACCTTTTGCCTACCATTCCGTGTGCTGACCGCCACATAACAGTGCGTTTAGTTTAGCTGTCAGTGCGGCTATTGTTGTGCTTGCCGCGTCTCAGCACGGTTTGTTACTAAAGAAATTTAACTTTCAAGGTGGTTGGGTATTTCAGTTCCTTAGAGCGAGTCACAGTATTGAACTGCAAGGCAATACATACATGGCACGTGTTTATCGTGTAGCAAGTCCTATTTACAATGGGCAGCAAGTGCGTAAGGCAACAGTATGCACACAAGGTGACAGCAATTTGGGTTGCGGGCCAGTAGCCGAGATCGTTAAAGAATGGGCTGTGCGGTCTGTGTGAAGGGGGTGGGTGGAAGGGGGCGAAGAGGAAATTACCTTCTTGTCTGAATTCGTATGGGTTGTGGTGAAGTTCTTAAGTTCAACCCCTCTCCTTGTGACAGGGCCTGTTATTGGCGCTTTTCGCCAAATTGCGAAAAGCGGCTTTTAGCTTCGTCATTTCTGTCTGTCCGTCTGTCTGCATGAAACAACTCAGCGCCAACTGAACGGATTTTCATGAAATGGGTATTATTCGAAAATCTTTCCAGAGAATTTAAGTGTCATTAAAATCTGGCAAAATTTACCTTATTTTACATGGAAACGTGTATATTTATGTAGTATCTCGCTGAAATTCTTCTTAGAATGAGAAATGTTTCCTCCGCGGGTTGTGTAGAAAATCAAAACACACATTTTATGTACAGTAATTTTTTTCCGAAAATCGTGCCGTTTATGAGGTAATGTGGAAAAATATGGCACAGCCGGAGAGGCCACAGATGACAATGTAATACGGCGCATGCGCTTTGAATGCTGGATAACTAAAGCTACAGACACACGCTCAGAATATGTAACACTTATTGCTTTTCCACGGTAACCAACTGGCAGTGCTAATCTTGTCACTGGCAGTTGGTTTAAAACCTGTCATATTGCGCTCCTGAGGATGGTACGCTTCTACCGGAACGTGTCGGAGCCGCGTGTTTCACGCTCATATTTAACTAATAATGTGCATTTAGTTAGTATGGTTAGTTGAATACGTTGATATAAAAATGCACGTTTTGGACAACCTAAAAATAATATAAAATTTATACAAAGTAATTTGCACAGATAACGAGCCTGTTTGTGCATGGGCCGTTTTCATTCCTGGGGTAAGTACTTCGTTTCGTATCTTTATCCCTGACCCCTACCTTTCATTGTACCCCTTGTGTACGTTTATCTCCTTCCCTCCTCCGTCCATATCGCTTTCGCATTCCTCTTATTTGTCCGTCATGTCCCTATTTTTCTTATCCTTCTTTTGTCTCCTGTACACTGAAACATTCCAGGTAAAAGTACGTACATGTTACCGACTGATACAACGAGGCTGTTTGAGGGCAAGAAAAAGCATGCATCATTTCTGTGTGCTCACTAAGATGCGTTTAATATCTTCGTATCTCTCAGAGATCAGGTTTATTTAAATACACAGAAGAGTGGGTAAGGCGACTGTTTATGCATTGTAATTGGTACAATATGTGGGGAACATCAACTGACGGAGTAACTTTACCCGTATGATGTTATGCATTTCCTGGCTTCATTATGCTTTTACTCGGCCTTGTGGTAATTCTGACGAGATTAAAAGAACAAGCTGAACGTACACAAACAGGCCTTTATAAAGAATTGCTTTCCGTGATAAAGAAAGTGCACGGATTTGCGTGTTAATGGGTTCATATCATCTGATTAGAAGTAGCAGTAACCAACATAAAAAAAAGAGAAATCACCTTATCCTGGGACCTGTTTGCGTGCAGCACTTATTCATATTGGGTGCGGCTAACAACTGCTGTTCCTTATTGTTCTATAGGCCTACACCTGTTATCCGGTCACTGGGAAAAAGGGCACCTATCCTTAACCTTTTAAAGCCTAGCGGTAACTTTACATACGACCAGGTTTAACATTAAAAAATTCTACGTGGTGCCCACATTGCGTTTATGTGTTTTGTACGGATCTCAGAACAAACAGCAACTTTTGCCTTATAAAACATTAAGAGACCGGTTTTTATAACCGAAGTGGAGAGTGTTTACAGCGCGGTACGCACTGAGTCCTTATATAAAACAGGCACGCTTCGTCTTTAAAGGGTTAATACGCTGTGATACTACATTGTAGCTAGTAACTGTGAAGGTTAAATAACACTAATTTAAATGCCCGCCACTTCGCAATTGAGCCAGTCTTTTTCACGTAAAGCAAATCCTTTTCACGTAGAGGTTACCTTCTTCAAAATGGTCATGTAACCAATACGTTTTCCTACGTGAATGTAACTAAAATGAGGAGTACTCTGCATATCGTGCCATAGTCTTAGATATATGTGATTTAATTTCCCGTTTAAATCGTCCTTATATTCGAACGGTTGTCGAAAACTTTGTCCAGGAAGTCGTCTTCTAAAGCCCTTCCCTCATAGTATTAACCTTTTAAAGCCTAGCGGTAACTTTATATACGACCAGATTTAACATTAAAAAATTCTACGTGGTGTCCACATTGCGTTTATGTGTTTTGTACGGATCTCAGAACAAACAGCAACTTTTGCCTTATAAAACATTAAGAGACTGGTTTTTATAACCGAAATGGAGAGTGTTTACAGCGCGGTACGCACTGAGTCCTTATATAAAACAGACACGCTTCGTCTTTAAAGGGTTAAACTACTACACAAAGGAACTGAAAACGGGCACTGTAAGTTAGACAACCTGGTTCGCACGTAAGTCTAATAGTTTTTCATTCTAGGCGCTTTTCGCAAAATTGCGAAAAGCGACTATTAACGTCGTCATATCTGTCCGCATGGCACACCTCGGCTCCCTTTGGACGTATTTTCAGGAAATTTGATTGTAATATTGTATATTTTGGAAGTGCTGTTCAGTTGCAAAAAATTAAAAAACACTGTCAGGTTTTAACCAATGAAAGAATGATGTAAGCACTGTCACGTTATGGAATTCCATATCTGTGTCGTACGGTAGACATTGTTTGTTGCCATGTGAAGGGCAGAATACTGTTATGAAGTACCCTGGCATGTGACGTACTTGTTGATAGCCAGACGCGCAGAAATTTGTAACGCCTAGACCGAGGTCAATCTGTATGACACACCGTCAGCAAGGACACGTGTTGTTTCATTGAGAAATACCGAACTGATGTGATGAAGTAGGGTGGAAACACGCAGTAGTTTCGGTATAAAAAATTAGGAAGTTCGACAGTTGTGCATGTGTTTCGGGAGCATCATTGAGAACGTTACTATGCTCGATGTGACGTACTATCACAGGCATGAAGTCCGACGCCATCCTGATGGCCCCACCTTCATGTTACTTCTACAAGGTAGGAAGGTTTACTTCTGAATTGACCAAGGTCTGTGATGGTTCTGGACAGTGATGTGCATAGAGACTAGGGAATTGTCAGATTGAGCGTTGTGGGTAACGTCGTTCCTCAGTCTAATAGTGCAACATTTTTAGTAATATACTTTATGTTTGGGAGTTAACTTCATTTATGTTTGCTCTCTTTCTCTCTCTGAACCCTATGCCTTCGAGCATAGAGAAGGGTAGTTTGTAGGGTCTGATCTGTCGCAGTCCCCGCACTGTTCATCAATATATATACGAGAGATGGTGGCACTCTACCAGATCGGGTCTCCGAACTCAGAGTTCGAGAGCCTGATTCTTACCCTATAAGGAGTGTTTTGGACTGGAAGAAATGGCAAGAATTACTTGAGCAAGCCAAAACCCATCCAGGGTTGTACAGCTTAAGAAGAAGAAGAGATTCTTACCCTATAGTGGTAGAAAGTCTGATATTCTAGAACTAACAAAGAGTGCTAGAAGGTTGGACCATTGCGTGACGATATTGATATTTTTGGATTGTCTGAAAATCTGTCGAGAAGATACAAATTTCATTGAAATCTGGCAAGAATAACGGGTACTTTACACGAAGACCTATATCCATATGTGATAATATCTCGCTGAATTCTTCTTACAATAAGAAATGTGTCAGACAGACGTTGTAGAGAGAATCAAAACACACGTTTTGTGTTCACTAACTTTCTCCGAAGATCGTGTCGTGTATGAGATAATGTGGAAAAATATGGTATAGCCGGACAGGCCACAGATGACCATGTAATACGGCGCAGGAAAGATGCGCTTTTTATGCTGGATAACCAAGGCAAGAACACACACACACATACAATATTTAATACTCCGCGCGGCCCCCCCCCCCCCCACTGCAATAATGGTCATACGAACGCGCGTCGTTGTTACATTGTACGAACATTGAGTGTGTTGTTAGAAAGAAGATAAGCTAAGCTGAAAACGATATGCTATGTGTACACATACTTTTATATTGCGGCGGGCTGTGTGCGTGTACTGTATTATATAAGGACAAGACGCATGTACGAAGGTATATTGTGTGGAGACCAAGTATAGATGCGCGCGTCGTCATTCACTGAACCGTACATATTCGCGTAGCTTCTCTTGCATTTTAATCATCACTGAACCAGAGCTAAAATCCTGTACAGCAGTTCCTGGTCTTCGGCAGATTTGTATGCAGCGCTCTGTAGGAACATGACAGGTAGCCTGCTAGCTAGTCACTTAACGTTTTGGGGCAGACTTTAGCCACTTTACGACGTTGCTACGAAACGTCGGTACCTGTCTGCTGAACTACTTGCAAAAGGCCGCTGGCTCGAAGCAACGTTATTATTTTTCCCGAAACTTTCAGAAACAGGGGAATTAATTTTGTCTCGAAAGTCTTATGTACCCCGAAACGGCACTAATGCAGGTTACATGACCTGGAAGAGTATTCCGCATTGTGCGTGTAAAATTAATAAAAGACGCGTACCGTGACACTTGTGGAGACAGCCGTGTTTCTGACATTCCTCTGAAAACAATACCGTTTTGAAGCAAGCATTGTCTTAAGTTCTGTGACTTCGTTAGTGGTTTCACTTAACCTAGTATATACAGGGTGTTTCGCAAATCACTTTACAACGTAGACATGCTCGAACAGTTCCTCTTTCCACAATTAGGCGAAGATGACCACGAAGGACGCATGCACTTCCAGCAAGGCGGCGCACCCCCTCATTACCATAGAGATGTCCGCAAGTGCTTCAACACCCGCTTCCCAGGTCGGTGGATTGGTCGAGCGGTGCCGGTACCATGGCCATCTCGTTCCCCCGATCTTACTCCGTTGGATTTTTTTCTGGTGGGGTTTTGTCAAAGACCGAGTGTACGTGCCAACCCTACCTGCAAATGTCGCATAGCTCTGAATTCGAATTACCGCCGCAGTTGCAGAAGTGACGCCAGAGATGCTACGTCACGTGTGGGAAGAAATTGAATACAGGTGGGACGTCTGCCGCAGCACAAATGGAAGTCATATCGAATCATAACTGTCCTACCTGCTTACGTTTCAAAATATTGTGTACGTCCTCTATATAAATGTATATACGCTTTCCAATTTGTAAAGCGACTTTTGAAACATCCTGTACTTCAGTTCCTCAGAGAAGAAATCAGTCACGACCAACACTTTTCTTTGCTATATTAAAAATTACTGAGCGACGAGGTTTCGGGTTATATAGCCATCAGGCCCTCTGAAAGCGTGAATTAAGAAACTCTACTTCATATGAAGGGAAGGCCTTTCCCTTCATATGATAGGCTTCCAGGATTAGACAGGAGTATAATATTACACATTAAGACGCGCGCGCGCGCGTGTGTGTGTGTGTGTAACGTTGTTGGGCTATCGGATTTTCGCTCGAATTGCCCGGCATGGAGTCGCATCTGTGTGGCGCCGTATTATGTTTGGATCACTTGTTTCTTCGGCCTCTGGCTATGACGTATTTCGTGTACGTACCCCGTAACGCATAAATGTTGTATTTCTTGTACTTGTCTTATACACGGCGAGACATTAACGTAAATATACGTAGACCGTGTAAAAGTGTCGCCAAATTTTGCCAGATTTTTAGAAAACTTGAATTTTGTCGACAGATCTTAGTAAAAGTCACTGATATAAAAGTCACGAGAATCCGTCCAGTTGGAGTCGTGTGGCGAAGCTAATAGTGGCTTTTTTCACCGTCCTGCGAACGCTACTACAGTGGGGTTTGGTCTGAATTTATGTGGCTCAATATATATAGGTCAGGGGTGGACGCTGTGAACACAGTACGGAGCCATGGTGTTCCATAAAAGACGTGGAATTTCGTGTGCTGCTGATCTGCTCGTAGCTTCTGAGTGAATCTGCTTCATGGAGTTATTTATCGCCATGCTGGTTAGGCAACTGAATCTGCATACGTGTAGTACGGGCACTATTGCACTTCAAGTGTCACAGTGCCTCGTCTGAGTAAGCAATGGCAGCAGAAAGCGATTCTTCCTTCCTGCGAAGTGACAAACTAGAATGACTCCATTTGCAGTATAATTGACTCTCTGTGTTCCTTGTTGACTATTGTCGCAGTTGTTAGTGATCAGTTAATTAAGAAGGGCGTCGAAAGTTTTGCACTTTTCCTTTTCTGGTGTGAACGAAAAAAAATTGTAAAGTGTTGTAAGATGATAATCCGTGTCTGTTACAAATTTTACGTGCTTTGGTTAAAACTATGGCCTACATGTGTATATGGCCTGGTCTTGGTGTCATTTCACGTTGTTTAAACGATGGCCCTATTTTAATTTGCATTTTTTTTATTTGTTTCATCCCCTGTGTCAGTGAATTTGTAATCACTCTATTGTAAGCCAAAATGTCAGAGAAGAATATTGAGTGCAGCTAATATTTTTTCTACCTTAGAAGTTAGGGTGATTGCCATGCTGGAATATTGTATAGCTTGGAATTCAAAATACAGTTCGACAAATAAACAGATGGACTGCCAGGCGCAGTTATATTTTCAGACAGTATATTCTGTTGCCCATAACGTGCTACGTGTTACATAAGTGTCTGTAACGCTGACAGTTCAGTCTGCTTTTAATTAGCGTTGTTTTGTATAAAAAGGACGCTGTTTTCTTTTTTGTTTTTATTGCCGTACCTGATGATGTTATAAAAGACCGAAACCTGTAGCAAATTTGGGACAATAAACAATATTGTGTGAAAATATTGGTGTGATTGGCGGTCCATCTCTTTGTCTATTCATGCACTAAAACAGGATGTCTCTTCCTACAGAATACAGTTGTCGGTAACTTCCAGTAGCTTGGTATTCATAATGTTTTGTGAAAATCTGCCCATTGTCAGTATTATTATTATTATTATTATTATTATTATTATTATTATTATTATTATTATTAGCGGGTCCGCCGAATTGTTAAATGATGATTACAAATATTAGGAACTTCGTCATTTATTTATACTTGCTTAAGACGTGCCCTGGAATTTAGTGCACACGTGTGCTGAGTGTTTTTATAGGTCTGTCATAAACTTCTGTTAAAATCATACTATACTGTAGTGCCCCAAAATATTTTATTTTGATTCTCATACAGTTCTTTCCATTATATGAGTAGACCGTAGTCGCTTCGGCATTGGTCATGCTTGGAGGGATACAGCGCGTATGTAAGTTGCTGATTTCCTCAGCGATGTAAACAGGAAGGCCAGATCAGTTATCCTACCCTTAGCAACAGTAAGTTTGCTGGAACTGTTGCTAAGCGGCGGGAATTTTACTGAATGCGATGTTTTACGTGGGAGGTTTGAGGATGCTGGTTGGGGGAGCTGCACTTGTTTTCTGGATCTGGAGTGGGCTGGATGGGAAACTGGAGGAAGGAACGTTCAGTGACATAATGGAGCTGGTGATACTGTGGTGGCTAATCCAAGGTAAGCATGGTTAGTTTTATTGTGTGCCAAACGGCGGAAACTAAATTTTGCGCGGATTATTTTTTGTTTGTTTTGCGTTTCTTTTCAAATCGATAGTGTGAAGTGAAATGTAATGACTTTGGAAATGGGGCTGGTGATCCAGCTTCCTTGTTAACAAGTTGTGAATTCTTAATGTGGATGTGAAATTCTGTTTTCTTCCCTTATTCTTCTTAGTTGACTTGAGTAGTGTTATTAGTGAACTTAGACTGAATAAATAGACTAAACTACTAGGTTGTATTAATAATGGTGGCAGCGGAACCCTGTAAGTGGCGACGGCTGGGAGTGGAGCCACCGGGCGCCACTACAATACTCTTGCAAGTTTGTTCAAGCGGCTACACCTGTGACTTGCATTCAGGGGGTTTCCGGTTCGAATCTTAGCCGGGACACCGACTATGGTGACGAAAGTTAAGTTTTCGTGGTTTTATTTTGTCCTTCAAGGCAAATGCCGGGACATGAGGTTGTCCCTGTACACGCCATGAAGGAATAGGGAGGTAGTAGATGGAATTGAGTGGTCAGCTTCACGTATCAACCGCCTTAGCCCAGGGAACCCCCCCCCCCCCGGGCACCTATTGAATAGGAGGCGGGGCGGGCCCGAGAGTTGGCGTGGTTGCTTAGGAAAAGAGAAAAAATCTCTTTCTCTGCCGGGAGTCGAACTACGATTCCTTGGTCGTCCAGCCTGTAGCTTAGTCGTTATGCCGACTGAGTTGTCGAGGGAATATACCGGGATAGTATCCCGGTGGGGGCCCATTCCTGTCATCATTGTCATTCTGGGATGTTGACAACGTTGTAGACACCAATCGTGGATAGAAATAAAAGCAGTTACAAACTGTTACATTACTGGAATAATGTTCGAATAGTAAACACACTGTTACAACCCAATATTTCTAGTTATTTAATATTTAATACAACATGTTAAGGACTGTATGACAACCATCGGATATTACAGTTATAAAATACTTAGAGAAAAACAAAAGCAGTAATCACCAACAAATGCACAAAGAGAGTTTTATCATCAATTGTAACACACTCCTACATGTTTCGACCCTGCTGGGTCATCTTCAGGGAGAACTTTTTGTTATCGTTACAGTAAGGTTGCACTTTACAGTTGAGTGAGAATGTGCTGTTGACTGTGTACTGCGTGAACTCTCAGCGGTCCGGGCCAGGCCCGGACCGCTGAGAGTTCACGCCTCCAGTACACAGTCAAGAGCACATAACATAATTCCGTTACCCCGCAGTTCAGTGCAGCACCTTCCTCAGAAACAGCGGTATGAACCGACGAACTTACACAGTGTCGCAATCCAGAAGACGATCATCTGAGTGTTCAAGCAGATGTACATATATTCAGTGTGCCTGTTAATTGCTGAAGGAATGAAGACGGCGAGAGGAAGTACTTTACCGTATTCACATGAAATGCACTTGCAGTGTGATGATTAAGCAATACAATAGTGCGAATGGGGGGAAAAACTGATACTTCAGCTTGTGGAGCACGTGACTGTCTTGATTGTAGTTCTTCACAGTGATTCAGTGTCCGTGTACTCGGTTTTGGCTGTTGACACTGTGTGAAAGTGGGCTGTGTTGCCGGTTTTTTTTATAAACGTGCTGTCTCCATCTTTAAGGACGAAAGTGTGGCTGTACAGCGGGTCGGATCCCTCATCCGACCCACGTAAATTTTGGTTTCGAGTCCTGTTTTGCCTCCCGCCTTTTTTGTGACGTACAACGAGACGCTGCGTCTCCTTTGAGGAGAAGGCGGCTGAGACGTGTTTTTGAGTGAAAAGAGTGCTGCGCGTTGATCAAAACGATGTCTTTGTTTTTTCATGACGAGCCAGTAGCTGGCTGTCACTAAGGGCGAAACGTTCTTTACCTGTCTGATGGATTCGGTCCTGTCACCGTCAGCTGCAGGGTGGCTACGAGAGTAACCCTGGCACAGTCAGTATTTTTTTTTCGTGCGCCAGCCACGTTGTTTTCTCAGTATTTTCGTGGCGGTGTTGACTGTTGGATTAGTCATTTTAGACGCAGTGTTGCGACCGTTGGGAACTTCGGAGCCGCTAGACAGCTTTCTCCGCTGTTGGGCCTTGGCGTATCGTCTGCCCCAATAGGTCTGTCTGCTCGGATGCTGCGTCAGTACCGCCAGTCTTCTTCTTGTGGCATTCTCGGTGTCGGTGTCGGTGTCGGTGGCCATCCATACATCAGAGACGTCTTGGGGGGGGGGGGGCTGCATTTACGGAATCCATGTGTGGCCAGAACTGTGGCAGGTGCAGCACTCTGCTAGACCAGTCTGGGGCTTTGAAGGCTTCCACTTGTTTGCCGATTTGGCACATGTTCTTCAGCATGAAGATAGTGTATTGTGGCAGCGTGCCGGGGTTACTGAGAACAGGCACAAGGAGGTCATGGTTACTGATGTGTTCGCGGGGACATGTGAGTTGGTTGCCCCGAAGCGGTGTAGGTTATGTTCCTCTCAGTAGAATAGGATTAGACAGGATGGCCCTATAATCGGCCATGCGGTTTCCGGTTCCTGTAGTCTGCAGTAATGACGCTTGGTAAAGGACTTGAGATTTTTGAAACGAAATAAGGACAGTGGGCGAGGTCAAGATTATTCGGAGTGGTTGTTGTGCCCTCATGTTGCTGGTCTCAGATGCTCAACCAGTTCCTCAATGCTGAGCGCCGTTTCTTTCAAACTTTCGTGTTTACGAATCGCAATGGAGGGTTATGATTCCTGACAGGAAAGGGATGGTGCTGTGGCAGTGCCGCATCCTTAACCTTTTAAAGCCTAGCGGTAACTTTACATAGACCAGGTTTAACATTAAAAAATTCTACGTGATGCCCACATTGCGTTTATGTGTTTTGTACGGATCTCAGAACAAACAGCAACTTTTGCCTTATAAAACATTAAGAGATTGGTTTTTATAACCGAAGTGGAGAGTGTTTACAGCGCGGTACGCACTGAGTCCTTATATAAAACAGACACGCTTCGTCTTTAAAGGGTTAATAGACTTCCTTGTCTTGGTACTGTCTGGTACCTCCTCATTTCCGGAGGACCCTGCCTTTTACTTGCTGAGACCAGCGGCTGTGTGCATGTGTCGACGTTTGTTTCCGCATGAAGTTAAATTTTCCAGTCCCTCTTGCTGGATTTGACGTATTATGTGCCGTATTTAACTGGCTTTAATATCTGTAACGGAGCACTCATATATCACTGAAGTTAAAGAGCTTGTTTTCGAAGTGTTGACAGGGGCCTCTACGTGCCCTCTTCGGTTTCTTCCGCCGCGCGAGTCCAGTCGCCTCCCTCACTACTTGGCTTGACACAACTTCACGGTGTTAGGGTGCTCTGCCACGAGGGCTGTGGAGTCGGTGCATAAAACCTCCGACTCCGACTCCTCAGTTTTTAAATCTCCGACTCCTACTCTTTCAGAAGCTCTCAATATGTATTATATGATAATGGTAAACCTACTAAAGTGAAAAAAGGTATCATAAGAAACTTCATCAACACCACGTGAATCATCATGCTACGTTTTAGACTTAAAGCCTGTATTTAATTATAAGTGTAATGGTTATTGTAGCTAGTATCTATTTAAGGTTTTATATCGAGGTCGGATTCGGAGTTCATACGTTTCTACCGACTACGAGCCCGACTCTACCCAAAATTCCTTCCGACCCGCGACTCCACAGCCCTGTCTGCCAGGACCAAATCTGTTACTGGCTGCGCGTCTGGAGATTCGGACACAAAGCACTCGCGTGTTTTTCTCCATCGTTGCGGGCACTTGGCTGTAGTAACATGTTATTTCATCACGACGCTTATCAGTGGTAGTGATCAGTCATTCCCCGAAATATGTCCGAATCGAACCCTGAATGGATGGGGCCCTGAAAAGTTCCTTGCCCAACGGTACACGATGCACCAGACCTATTGGGTGCTACCAGGAAAACGTCCTCCTCTCAGTTCACTCTGGGAGGACCATGCCTACATAATTGACACACCATTCTACATTCATCGTGAAGATGGATGTAGAATTTTTCCTTCGTAATGTCAGCCGCATTGCACGCTACCACACGCTGCCAACCCCCCCAAAAACAGGATCTGTATTGACTCTGAAGCACTGCAGGTTTAATATCCTTTATTAAATAAACTTAATACTATGTTTATGTCAAGTTTCCTTCCGTACGCTGGCCTTTGTAGCCAAAGTGCATGTGTGATAGCAGAGCAGGGAGGGGGCGTTTGTCCCATATTGCCAGTCTCCAGCAGAGAAGCTGTGTATATGTCAGGATCAATATAGCAGGTGCATCTAACCGGGAGACGTGACCCGAAAAGCGGGGTCACATCGGGTCGTCATTTAACAAATGAATGCAATAGTAAATGACGTATTGGGTACTAAAATACGTCACGAAACGTACGTCGGTTTTGGACTAGCAACTGCAAGCGTGGAGTAGCATAAGCATGATGAAGTAACTGCGTGTTCCAAGTAGAACATAAAGCCTGTTCTGTTTCTTCACTTTCTATTTCGACATATCTGTGTATCATCATCATCATCATCATCCCCTTTATGCAGGGTATTCACACTTATATACCTGAAACAAACCATGTTTCTAGGGTATACAGTGTCGCAGCTATTCCGCGCGTACTGTTAATGGTGCATATAACGCTGTCTGCAATATTAAATTCCTTTGTGCTTCTACATTAGCACTTCCCGCAGTGTGTGTGCTGTGCCCAGTATAGCTGTTTTCTGCAGTTCCTTGATACCGTGCTTTCCCGGTATGCTGCTCAAGTATTTTCTGCAGGATTTGGAAATGGTTCCAGTTGCTCTTATTATTACTGGCGTTACCTTTGTTTTTACATTCCACATGCGCTGGATTTCTATTATAAGGTTTTTATATTTTATAATCTTCTCAGCTTCTTTCTTTATCACATTTTTGTCTCCCGGGATTGCGACATCAATTATTATTATTATTATTATTATTATTATTATTATTGTATATTAGTGATGGTTCTGTAATTTGCTATTTGTACCCTTGAGTTAGCACGTAAACAAACAAAAATGGAATTGTTATTTGACTTATCGTTCCCGTGCCAATAATTCGCACGTAGAAACGGTAAAATGTTTAGTCAACGCAAATTGCAGCGTCCTGATCGTAATAAGCATTAAAAATTACACTTACGGATGCTTGATGGATGCTGGGTCATGTCTTGGGAGATGAGCAGATCATAAGCAACGTGCAGATGAGAAAGAAAAACTTCTAGGACGTGTAAACAAGGAACAAAACGTTGAAATTGACAGTCCTGCCTCAAGCGGATGCATTACGTGTTAGCTTCCCTTGGCTTCTGCTTCAGTCAGCACTGTCAATTTTTAACCGTAGCCCTTTTTTGTTAAAAAACATTTTTGAGAAGGAATTAGTAAAAATAAATGATTTTGCCATGCAAGAAGAATCCTAAGCCTTCTAAAAATGCCTTGTCTTGAAAAGATCCGTTCGGTGGTTCAGCAGGCCGTGATGTCGCAAACCTTGCCCTGTTAGTGTACGAGTATATGAGTTTATTTTATTTTTGTGGTTAATTTGTCAAGTTTAGGCCCTGTTTATGATGAATTTATCGGCGGTAAGCTCGTAGTTCTTCTGTGTCACCATGTGTATAGGTGTTTACGTACAAACAGTATTTTATATGTAGTGTAAAGTTACGTGTTTGTGATCGAGTCCCATGCTGAGTGTCACATGCCTAAATCCATTGGTTTATTTATTGTGCCAGGAAACCGAAAGACAAAGAAACATTTTTGTGCCTCCCGTCTTGTTATTTTTCATTAGAAAACATGCGTAAACAGAAGTTGTAGATTTTTTCACGTATATTACCACATATCATGTCGGAAACTAAAAGTTTCTACCGCTGGTGTCACTTCCGTCTAAAAAATTCGTGCGTCCGCCATGTTTCTGCTACTGATTGAAATGAATTTGAAATTACGGCATTGAGGTGCTCTGCGTTGGCATCCTGTTCATATCAAGGTCCGCAAGTTTCATGGACTAGTTCAGAAATTTAAAATGTTGGGGGCGGGGGGGGGGACGGTATGGCTGCCTCCGGAGCTGTTTCCCTTTTGAGTAAGAAAAGTAGGAAAAGAAATTGTCCGTTTTTTGTATCACCTCATTTCAAGTCATAAACATGGCTTGGGCGTTATGCCATTGGAGAACAGCTTCGTACTTTTAATTCCGTACAGTCAGTAGTAAAAATATGGCGGACACGCAAACTTGTGACGCGGGAGCGCAACTAGCGCCACTTGCATTCAGATCCTGAAATAACATATTGTAATAGACATTTGAAAAATACGCAACTGTTGCTAAGGTAATGTTTTAGTAAAATGTATAAAGCGTTACGGCAGCCGTGTGAAAATCCTTAGCCCTGGGCTTGGTGGCGGTAACTAATAAAGCACTGGAGGCAGGTGTGCGAAATTTGTTACGGAAATAAAGCGTAAACCTAGCTACAAGTAAGAAGTGTTATTTGTAAGTCAACACTTGCAAACATGGAGACAGTACAAATGTTTTAAGGTCATTACTCGACAAACCTGACGCATGTAGAATCTCTACTCAAGTAAGCATATATTTGCAAAAGAACGTGTAATAAAACGGCAGTGGTAAGAGGCTTTTGTGAGTTGTGTTAGGAACTGTTTGTTAATACAGACCTTACCCAAATATACAGCAACAGGAATATGTGTTTCAGTGAGGAGATGTTACGCTTGCAGCGGTGTGAATGTGTCACGAAGTTACGAATGTTGTTGTAATAATTGCTGTAACTAACTGTAAATAAAAGCATTAATTCAAACACAACACTTTTCCACGTAATGCACTGTTTTTAATGTCTATACATTAAAACACTTGTAACATTTTTACATCTTAGTGCAGCATGTTTCGATGCTATAGGATCGCCATCAGGGACTCACTCACAGTTAAAAAACTAACAGTTACACTCACAGCTTTGTCAGTATATGTTGTAGAACCGGAAATAACAAATTATTTCTGGTTCTGCAACATGGATATGGGTGTCTGTGTGTTGTGAGTGTTGTGTGTTATCAGACAGAGGTCTCTGTGTCGGACTGATCACTCGTCCAGAGGAGTCCTACCGAGTGTGGCGTGTTTGAGTGTGATCGTGAAGCCTTGATAATGAGGAGGCCAGTGAGGAGGTCCTGGCCCACAAGGGGCTGTTGCGCCATTTGAAAAAAAAATGATAGGATTCCAACCGTACTGTTGGAGTGACCACACTGTACTTGTATTAGGACGATTTAATCAAGGATGGGCGGGACATGTGGCATGCATGCGAGAGAAATGGTGGGGATATATGACGGAACGAGACCACTTTGAAAGCCTAGGCGTACATTGGTGGATAATATTAGAATGGATCTTAAATACGATGAGCAGAGGTGGGCTCGATTGCTCTGGTTTTTGGTAGGAACAGGTAGCAGGCTTTTGTGAACACAGTAATGAACCCTACAGGCAAGGGATTTCTTTACGACGCGGGCAACTGTCTGCCGCTGCTTCGTGGAGGTAGTAAAAATGTGAACGATTATTTGACGGTGTGTCAGGATGGCCAGTTGCCGGACGGAGATACGAGCTGCGGTACTGCCGAATACTCAGCGTGACTACTGGACTGCGACCTTGAGGGTGTGTTGTTAAAATGGCTGGGAATTACAGCGTCGGAAACGTTTATTCTTCCTTCGTAGAAAATGCGTAAAATGAATTTATTGGAGGGACGTGTGCCTGCTTGCGCTCCGAAACTGCTGCTACTCAAATTTCGATTAACCTTTTAAAGCCTAGCGGTAACTTTACGTACCACCAGGTTTAACATTAAAAAATTCTACGTGGTGGCCACATTGCGTTTATGTGTTTTGTACGGATCTCAGAACAAACAGCAACTTTTGCCTTATAAAACATTAAGGGATTGGTTTTTATAACCGAAGTGGAGAGTGTTACATAAAACAGATAAGCTTCGTCTTTAAAGGGTGAAATATGCGATCACCTTCAGAACTTGTGCAAATTCGATTCTAGGTCGTATGTCTTCAGTGTGGGGTCGAAGCGTAACTTGGGGGGGGGGGGGGAAGAGTGGTGCGGCCACCTCGGGCTGCAGAGGCCAAGGGGCGACAAAATGAATATTTTACACGGAAAAAAACCGATTTTCTACTCGTAACATTTCCATAATTCTAGAGCCAAATAGAGGGAATTTCAATACATATGATTTTTTAGAGTTTATAATTTCTGTCGGGTGGTAGTGGTGAATAATCGCCCCGGGCGCCGGAGAACCTAACTACACCAGTGCGTCAGTGTAAACTCCGCCTAACTTGATTCAAATAAAACTTTTTTTCTGCAAAACGGAACCCATCACTAAAACGTGTACACCAAATTAACTGTAGACCCCATTAGGGTAAATTCTCCGTGTACTTACTGAAGCAACATGCCAGTAATGACGTGTAGAGTCCAGTATGGAGGTATAGCTCCAGTCTTTCTTGATCTCTTGGACATTAGATGGAGGTAAATGGTTAGATGCACGCTCTGACTGCTTTGTATCCTGAGTAAGCCCCCTGGGTAGGAAATGGACGGGAGACTGGATGGACATCAGTGGCGAGAAGTCCCCCCTCCCCTACTGGGAATCGAACCTGATTACCGGTCGTACAGCCAGTAGCCTAGGCAGTATCCAGAATAAGCTACCGGGCTTACCAGACCCCGTTAGCATATATAATATTTATCTCAGGCTCGTCTTGTTGTGATGTATATGTAATGAAATGGCAGAAAAATAATTTGTGCCTGAAGTGTCATATGTGTTCTGTTTATTGGCTTTGCCAGCAACAGAATTTGTAACTATGAAATACGCTGGTGTTTTTACGCTACTTTTGGCCTTGCAACTGTAGATATATGTGTGTGACAAGGAGACGTCAGTGTAAATAAAGTACTCAAAATCGCGAGTAAAATATTGGTAAACTGAGCGTATTGCAGATTCAGTTGTGTTAAATTTATGTACTTTGGAAAAGCGTTTGTAGGATTTTTGCAAGTAGCTTTTATGCAGCTCCAAGAAGCAGGACACATAGTGCAATAAAAGAAAATTCTTACATCATCTGGAATAGTGTACGTAATAATTTTAAATTGTTGTAACTTTCATCATTCGATGATAAATACGTATGGTCTAAGTGTTTGTAATATGAAGGCACATATTCGCAGTAAAGGGCCTATTTAGATTACCCCACACTTTGAAATAACCGTTTCGCAGGGATGAGGCCATGTTCCGCATCGGTGGCAAAGTAAACAAACGGGACGTCAGGATAGGGGGAGGAGAAAACCCTTCCCCAGTTTATGAATTGATCGGGCTATGGCCTCTCCAGTCACCTGACTTTACCGCAGCAGAGTATTCTGTGATGTGTAAGGATCACATGCACCCCTGCTGTGCCCCCAAATATCAGCAGTTGATGATCATGACTTTTGCAGCTGTTACCACGGTTAAGATGGGGAAGGTGAGATAGTCTATGCTACCAAAACATTTTGCCTGACGCTTATGTGACACCTGAACCATACACTGAGAAAAACGTTTAATGTAATGTACTTATTTCATATTTGTAGCTAGGCTTATATTCATTTTCTGTGCTGGTATTGGAATCTTCCAACAGTCTTTCTCGTAGCCTGAGAGATATTATGAATAAAAGGGGAAATCCGAACAGGGCTGTGGAGTCGGAGTCGGAAGGAATTTTGGGTGGAGTCGGGAGTTGGTAAAAATGTACCGACTCCGACCTCGATATGAAATCTTGAATAGACACTAGCTACAATAACCATTAGACTTATACTTGAATGTAGGTTATAAATCTAAAAAGTAGCCTGACGTTCCACGTGGTGGTGATGAAACGTCTTACGATACTTTTTTTTTTCACTTCAGTAGGTTTACCATTATCATATAATACATACTGAGCTTTTGTGAAGGAGTCGGAGTAGGAATCGGAGTCGGATATGCACTGACTCCACAGCCCTGAAATCGAAAAAGCGCGCGCGCCTTTCAGTAGAATTCCTACAGTTGAAGATGACTCATACCCCTTTCTAAAATTCTGTATGTCGCTCGTGTGAGATGTTAGTATGCTGGTATATTCTGTTTGGCGGTGGTTTAGAGTTGCAACGTAAGACCAGTCCACACAGTGCCATGCCATCTGCTGGGTAATTTGCCACGGCCGTGTTCAGGCGTCTCCGATTCTAATTATGGCATGTGGACTTTTCTTCAGTCTGTTGAGACTAATGCCGAAAGAATTCTTTGAAATACGTTGTGCCTGTTAACGTCATGAAGGCGTAAGTATTACTGGAACTCAAGGCGTAATATATCAGACGACAAGAATCTGTCGCTTTTGTGTTTGATTACGGCCATCGTCGTATCCGTTTAACGGCTGCAGGTTGCTAACTGAACGTAGCATAACAGGGTCAATTGTTTTGGTTTGGAGGTCGCGCAAACGTAAATATTTACACTGCTAGCATTACTGGCGTTCATAGTGATTGAAAGGCTGCTACAGTCGAAATGAATGCGGCCTTTTGAAGTCAGCGTGAGTTCCAGGAAGTTGGCCCGCTCCCACAGACTGTACAGTGAACCCGGGCAATGTACCGACACCACCGAGCACATTGCCTTTGTAAATTCTGAAGAAATGTTCTTTATTTTTATCAGTTTGTCATTGTGAATGTGCCGTGACGTTACTGTGTTGACTAATCGCCGGCCTCTCAAACTGGTTCGATCCCAGGCCAGTCCGTGTGGGATTTATGGTGGACAAAATGGTACTGGAACAGGATTTTATCCGAGTATTCGGTTTTCGCCTGTCACTATCGTTTTGCTGTTGCTCCAGTCTCATTCGTGTATCTGTCACATGCTACATAATTACAGCACTGGACAGTGTCATTAAATAACACGTTTTTAAAAATAGTCGTACCTGTCAAGGTTTTCCTAGGAAACAGAAGGAAGTCACAGGGAGCGTGTGTGGTGAGTAGAGAGGCCATTTTTTTGTCACATACTGAGCTTGCATTGTGGCAAGTGTTGAGGTGAGTGGTACACATGCAGTTTGATGGCGAATTTTCCACTTGCCAGATTCCCACTTCTGTTGCCATTATGATACATTGCATCACAGAGTTGGCACATCACTAGTACATTTAAGTACTGGTTTATATTCTGATCTTTGTGGGGCATGCTCACATTGCATGATACCTTCATAATTAACCCATCAACAGTGCTTTAATTTTGCAACATGCTTAAGCAGACTTTTTCTCAGTCGTGACTAGGAAGGGAATCTTTGCTGTTCAGTTTTGGAATTATAGCTGTGGTCTCATGTGTTGTCACATGATAACAGTATTTTTGCAGGAAGTTTACATCAGTTTCTGTACATTTAGACAAGTCAGAAGCTGCAAAAGTAGTGTCTTTCTTCTTGCTCATGTATCAGCAGCTGTGGAGTGAAATGCTGAGATGTATATAATTCCCAAATTTTCTGTTAAAATGGTTGGATATGACCTGTGCAAAGTTTCTGTTGCTTGTACCATTTGAAGAATAGTCAGTGTTCCATCGTTTCACAGTACATGCACTTGAGTTAATAATTTATTGTTTCCAATGATTCAGGGATGTGCATGATGTATTTACATTTCATATGATTCACACAATAAGTTGTTTATTTCCATAAACAATATTAAACATTTAGCCTTTATAATGGACATAAGTTGTGTTTTCTGAGATGTACAAACTTAAGTTTTGTGTCTCCAGAGGGCTCGCCATGAATGAATGGTGTCTGTGAATGAGATGTGAATGCACCTAGACGTTCAGTAAGTAGCTCAGAATGCATTAATCACAGCAGCATTCCCGTGTGGTGTAACATGCAGGAGATGTGATTCAGTGTCAGCACTTCCTAATGAGACCTCGTATATGGGCTGCTTATTTTTAAAAAAGTTCTGTGAATTAAAGACTTGTTTTTTGTGTGTGTGTTTCAGCTGGACAGATTCAAAGAACCTCCTGCCTTTGGCCCAATGTGTGATCTTCTGTGGTCAGACCCCTTAGAAGACTTCGGCAATGAAAAGAATGCTGAACATTTCAGCCATAACAGTGTGAGAGGTTGCTCATATTTCTATAGGTAAGTCCTTTGTTACACTGAATTTTATTGGGTGTTGTGGGTGTGTAGTTATAGTTGTCTTTAGGTTTCTGCAGCCTGTATGTAATATGTGTTCTTAGCTCTCTGGGTTTAGCCACATCATGTGCTTTAAGTTCTTCATACGTTTTGGCGTACATCACAGTCACCATCTTCAGGATCGATGAATTGAAAGGGGATGTGGCCTGATTTGTTGGTTTTGCAGTGGTAATCAGGCTAGTATTGTGGAGCAGGGGCAACCCTGTGGCACCAGAATTAGGTGCCACTTGTACTCTGAAAAAAACCTGCAGTTTGAATGGCTACCTTTATTTTGCATGTTCTTGGTGATGACCCTAGTCAGCATCTGATTTTCTCAGTATCACACTGTGTGTCGACTACAGTCAGCGTTTGGTGCTGAGGGATTAAGAATAACATTTTGATGAAGCAAGATGAGACCAGACTTTACTCGGTATCTGTCCTCGTGATTAAAGTTCTGACTATTTCGTTGGCTTCATTGATGATCTAAGGGACATGAAATGAATTTTTACTAGATGATGTAACTTGTTTGCTAAACACTGTTCACCGTAATGAAACTTGCTTTACTGAACATCACAATGTATGATCGGCTCTCCCAGTTTGTATTTAGAAGGTCCTGAATTTTAATCCACACACTCACTGTCACGATTGAGGTATGTTTTGTTTTCTGTTTTCTCTCCCTCCACACAAATACCGGAACATAGCTTTAACAAAGGCCTCAGCTGCTTTCTTTTGTATTCTTTCCAGCGTGTTACAGTTATCGTGCCATTTAACAGCATATACGTAACACAGACAGTTGAAATCAAGACAAAATTTGCTGCTTGATGGTTGAGCGATAAACCTATGTTCAGTATTATGTATGTCCACTCGTATTTTCAACTTTCATTAGTCAGCTGTTTTTTCTCCTTTTATCTACCAGACATGCTGTATAGAAATTTAATTTGTAGTTCTGCCATGCTGCTCTCAGGTACTGGTCATTAGATGCCATTCTGTCCTTTCTGGTCTTCCATCAGAGCTTGTAGTTAGATGTGAAGATAAAGAAGTTGTACCTATAACCAAAGGGGAAAAAAAAGCATACACACATGGGCAGGGAAATACTACAGCCAAAATACAGACTGTGTATAATAAGAGTCACTGGGTTTTCATGCCATTTTAATGGATGTATTATTTTCACATGTTTATACAGGTGCCAGCTGTATGAAATGATTCCCCATTGGATTTCAGTGAATATTTTCTGCCAGTTTATTTTATGATAGTAAAATGTCAGTTATTAACATAAACTTAACATATATAGTTCGTCTTTCAATAATATTTACAATTTAATTATAATAATTTACATTTCTCATGAAACTTGACCTTGGTTCGGAAATACAATAGCCAGTCATAATAGGGAGTTTAGAGTAGCTTGTGTGAAGCCTGGAGGTTGTCTCTTGGCTGTCACATGGAAACTTCGTCCGTAGTTGGAAAATTGCAGTGCCATCACATTTTTTACTTTAGCCAAGGGAAGTGAGTGGTTCAAAAGATGCTGAACAGTTGTCAGTATTTGTGGGTTTACCATTCTAGCATGTGACCCAACCATAACTTGCTGTAAAGCAGACAAATACATCTTGCAAGCATCGTGTTTCTAACACTGTTGTATAACGTCATTCTGATTGGTTTTCACTCAGGCTTTACATGAACAGAAACTGGGTATAACACTGTGTTGTCATGCTGTGTAATCCTTGCAATGGTGAGGATAGTGAAGTTGGACAAATACGTTTTTATAACTTCAAGATTTGAGGTTTCAGGTTTTCTCGGGTGTGACACTGTGTTAATGGGTTATTGCTCCCTGATGCTTTGAAGGAATGTGTTGCCTGCTTCTGCGAGAGTTGAGGGATCCATTCCTCTTGAACTGCTAAGCCCTTGAAGATGAGTTACCACATTTCATTTTAAATGTCAGGACACACTGACCCAGTGACAACGTGACATCCCAGAAGATACCAATCAAGTTTTCTTAAGATTTTATGAACTAAAACTACTCTCCCAAGATGTACGTTCAGAGGAAGGATGGGACGATCATTTATGCGAGCCCTTATGCCATATTCAGTCAATTTCTTGGTACCACTTGCATTTCCCATACTCTTGAATCTGCTACACTTCCAAGCATTCATTGTCAGTCACTGCATATGTTACAGACAGTGAAACAGGTGATGTGTGGAAAAAGCAGCCTTTGAAAAAATTCTGATTTTGTATGAAGCCTATTGATAACCAGCATTTTGAACTTCACCTCTTGTTGGTGTTTAAATTCCAGATTTTAGTCCTGGTCAAAATATAGTATGCATCAGGCCACAGAAGTAATTTTTGATTCACTCTTTTCAGTACACCAAGACATAATTATTAATGTCGCATTCCAAATAAAGGTCGTTGTGTAGAAAGCTTACATTGAAACTGATCGACATACTTAATCCTTTATGGGTTGTGGGGGCTCTTTCCACAGATTTAAAGCAACTGGGCTATGAAGCTGACCACGTTGTTCCGTGACCATTCGTGATGTGCACGGGGGCAGCTTTAACTTTGTTTAATTCTTTATGGTAGTACCTGAAGTGAAGAGACCACTTATAGATGGGGTGATAATATTAAAATGAGTCATAAAGAAATAGGAGGGAGGGAGTGGACTGGATTTATCCGGTTCAGGATGTGGGGACCAGTGGTGTTAACCTTTGGTTGCCAGGAAAGATGGGGAACTTCTTGACAAGTGGAGTAACCATTAGTTTTGCAAGGGCACTCTGCCCTGTGTACTTATTTGGTTAATTGTATTTAATATTGCTTGCAAGTGGTCCAGCACAGGTGCTTACTGAGCTTGTAGAATAAGATACATGTTTTGAATTTTAATGTCTTTAGACAGACACACAATGAAATCAGACAGTAAATAACATGTGGTATAACATTTACAGAACTTCGTGTGCTCTACTGTATCTTTACTTCTGGCAAACACTTCATCGTGTTTATAACTGTATGTTTGTACTGTTGGTTTATGATCATGGAAATTTCTGCAGTCTTAAATGACTGGACAAAGCTTATACATAAACCATTATTTTGAGGTACAGCCATGACTCTTTATAAGTGCAAGTTCTTAGAAGTGTCAAGCTCAGTGTTTTGTTAGTTAGGAAAATGCTCCACAGGATAAACACATTTATAGGTTGTGGTAGTAATGTGGTTTATTGAAATATGAATCCATTTCATTCTCTTCCTTTTACTCTTTAAAAATGGGCATACATAATGTAGATATACCTTAACCCTTTAAAGACGGAACGTAATCTGTTTTATATAAGGACTCAGCGCATACCGCGCACTAAACACCCTCCACCTCAGTTATGAAAACCAATCTCTTAATGTTTTGTAAGGCAAAAGTTGCTGTTTGTTCTGAGATTCATAGAAAACACATAAAAGCCATGTCACTACAATGCAGAAATTTTTAATGTTAAGGCTGGTGCTACGTAAAGTAACCGCTAGGCTTTAGAAGGTTAATATTTGATTTGTGGCATTTAGATTTCCTTATAATAAATAATAGTTATTTCTCTGTAGGGCTTGTAAAGCTTGCATTCATGTTGCAGACTTTCAAGTTTTTTCAGACTGGTCTTCTTTGTGCTGTAAACTTATAATCCAATAGTGAAATGCATTTATAATCTTCAGGCTTTCACAGCTGGTGTTCAGTGCATTGGATCTACTTTTGGGGTTAGGCCACATAGAAGAATGAAGATTTCACAACATTTTGGCAAATACTGCGGTTGCTTTTTCACAGTTAATTAATCTGTGGGTTACCATAGGTCCCTGGCAGTCGGCAGTGTATGGGAGAGTGATGGCCAGACTGGTCAGGGAGTGGTCGACAGTGCTTTGCTGTTGGTAGCATTGCAGTTATGGTAGCAGGCAGTGTATGGGACTGTGATGGCCTGATTGACTTAGGGTGATCTTTAGAGATCTGATTGTGGTTGGTGTGTGTGAAGGTGGTAGCCCAGTTGATTACAGAGTCGACCATGCTGCCCCAGTGTTGGCTAGCTCCACAATTCAGTACCCACTCAGCTGCCCACATGCCACCCACTCCCAGATCTATATAAGGGGCCTCCATTTCCCCAGACTCATTCACCCTTATGGTGGAAATTGCAACATTTACCTCAGCATTGGGAAATCTTTATTTCTATATGTGCCCTGTAACTTAAAAGCTGATCCAGTGCTGTGAAATGTATTTTAGCCCATCATTTAGCATACATGGCATGGTGACGATGACAATGATGATGGTGACAATTATACGCTTGTCATTGTAAAGTTTCGGGGAGGATTTTATTTTTAATTTAGTACAGATTTTATCCTAGTTGAAATTGTTGGAAGTGACATCAGAGATTTTTACCATTACCATATTTATAGCAGTTACTGTATAAATAATAATTTATGCAGGGTTTATTCAGATCTGTGTGTACATTAGTGTTTTTATTTCTGAGTTTCTTTGGTTCGTTAGATGACAGTATCAAACAAGAATATCAGTATTTTGTGCAGGTACCATGTTCTTTTACAGTCTACAATAAAATTGTATATGTGAAGATTTATTGCCATATGGTATTGAAGGACTGTATGTTAAATTATAGTATCACATTTCAGTGCCTGAAGCATGTCCCACAAAAAAACCATTCAGTCTTGATTGTTTGTTTGTAACATGCAACATCAGACATTGTAGCACTCCTAATATATGTATTTTTTTTAATGGCTTGTCATGTGGCTTGACTTCTTGTAAAGTCTTGGTGGGGTTTATCGCTTTTCTCTCCTTTGTGGTGTCGCAGAGTACCTTCATATGAACAGGTATCCTGAGGCACATCCTTTGTGTATTATTATCTTTATCCACAAGGTTGTTTGGTTGATGCTGCATTGTCCAAACAATGTGTTCTGTGGCAGATTTTCCATAACAGTATTGAAACAGTGTGGTTGCTCATTGCTTTTATCACACATTCTTTTATGCTTTTAATGATGTGTATGTTTGTTTAATGTTTTTCCCGTATCTTTAATAACTTACATAAACATTGTAAACAACAACAGGTCACTTTAATATCATAACTGATACATGAAAATTATTGCAGTTCATGGAAAAAACACAGAATTATTATTACTTATGGTACTTGGGTTCAGAAAATGAAAGGGTTTGATGTGAATGTAGTTGTTCGGCTTGTTTGCAAAATTTTGAAAGGCGAATATGAGCTTCATCAGGTCTGTCTGTCTGTCTGTCTGTCTGTCTGTCTGTCTGTCTGTCTGTCTGTCTGTCCGTCCACATGGAACAATTTGGCCCCCGGGTGAATGTTCATGAAATTTGGTATTTGAATACTTTTCTAAAATCTGTTGAGAAGAGTCAGCTTTTATTAAAATCTGACAAGAATAACAGGTACTTCCCTACATCAAGACCTAAGTACAATTATGATAATATCAACAATTTTTCCTAAAACATATGAAGTGCCTTGGATTTTTGTATTTCAGGTTCAATTTCAATTTATTTAAACGTTTCACAAATCCATAAAAATATAGTGTGCTGGATACAGAACATGTCAATAGAACCACATACACACTGTCAATAGAATACAGATACAAATAGCATGAAAACAAAAATAAGAATAAAAAATAAATGAAAGAAAATAAAATGCATGGTGTCATACATGGAAACAAACAAAATAATCGTCAGTTGTACATACCATGCAACAGGATAAGGTCACCAAGAATTATTATTTACATCAAGATATGTAACATCCATTACTCCCAAAAAACATGAAAAGAGTGAAAAGGATAAAGGAATAAAAGGACTTAACCAAGATGTTATGTAGAATTACTATTAAAAAATTCTTCTAATGAGTAGTATGAATTTGTCAGTAGAAAATCTTTTACTGTCAATCTGAATTTGTGTTTATTAGTAAAGAATACATCCTTTATATGAGATGGAAGACTATTAAACCTTGGCACCGAAGTAATGAACTCCCTTCTGGTAAACTGTTAATCTTGGAAGTGGAAGGTGAAAATTGTTTCCTTGTCGGGTATTAATATTACGTACCATAGAGTTAGTTACAAATAATTTGCTATTGTTTAATATGAAACGTAATAAAAAGTAAATGTATTGAGAATAGAACGGTAAAATTCTTAATCCCTTAAACACTACCCTACAAGAGTCCCTATTTCTAATATTAGTCACTTTCCTAATAACCTTCTTCTGCAGTTTAAAAATTTTTATACTATAGGTTGAATTACCCCAAAAAATAATACCATATGACATGAGCTCATGAAAATAAAAAGAATAAATCATTCTCAATGTTGATAATGAAACATATTGTTTGGATATTCTGATAGCATAACAAGCTCTGCTTAATTTGACAATAAGTTTATCAGCATGATAGCGTGTTATTGATAGCGATACCTAAAAAATGTGTACTAAAAGTGTTATTGATATACTTATTATTATAATTTGTATTTATTTCACTTAATGACCTGTTTTTAGTTGTAAACTGAAGAAAGTAAGTTTTCTCAAAATTCAAGGCAAATAAATTATCACTGAACCATTTATTCAGTAGTTCATATAATTTGATAATTTCCTTTCTGAAATTCAGGAAGCTAGGATTTTTTATAAGCATACTCGTGTCGTGAGCAAAGAGAACTGGTTTAGACATATTTTTTTGTGAAGGTAGGTAGATCATTGATATAAAAAAGAGAAGGGTCCAAGAATTGATTCTTGTGGTAATAGCTTGGGTGCCATGGATTATGGTTCCTTCTGCATGTGAACAATGGATGTTATCATCACTGCATTTTCTAGCTGTTACTGTTTTAACAATATTCCATGTGGTCTTCACTTTATCACCTGAATTTGATATTTGTCTATGTAATGAAGACGTTTAGCCTCTTTAATAACACTGGTCAAAATGTTGCAATATAATTTGTAATGGATTCATTCTAAGATTAGGGTTATCATTGCTTCTGCAAGCCAACTACAGAGCTCTTTTACGTTGACACCAGATTCTTATGCCCTGGGTAATCCATACCTTGCGTACGTGGTTAGTTTTTAATTTTTTGAAGGGAAGGCATGAATAAGAAGTTCTTAAATATGCATTCTAAAAGGAATTAAAAATGGTATCAACATTGTTGTTACTGAATACTTCATCCCAATCTTCATAACTCAACATCATTTGAAAGTCATACAAGGAATAATTATTAACATTTCTTATGATTTTTGAATTATTGATTTTAGTTTGTAGATGAATTTCATCTAACAGTAACATGTGCGCATCATGATTGGATAGTCCGTTATATTGGGGTTTAATTGTAAATTTTCCTATTGAAAGATCCATGAAAACATTATCAGTAGCTGATAAGAGTTCTTTTGGACTCTGGTAGGGGGGATATAATACTAGTAAGATTAAAAGTTAATAATTGTACTCTTTTGGTGTTGTCATCCAAGTAATTTATATTAATGTCTGCACATATGATGAGCTCAGTATTGGGAGAATGTAATACTCTGAGAATAGAATCTAATTCATTAAGGAATTTTGTAAAATTACCACCTGGTGCCCTGTAAGTAGCCAGTATGCAGATATTCAAAAGCTTGGCATTTAATTTGACTGCACATACTTCAATATTTTGCTCAGTACAATATTTTTCCAAGTTAATGTTTGTAAAATTTAGACTTTCTGGATGAAAATGCATACTCCGCCATTTTTTAAGTTGGTCCTACAATAATTAGCTCTAAGTTTATAATAGTCCATATTAATATTAATAATTTCAGAAGAATTTAGATGATGTTCTGCAATACAGAGTATACGAGGTAATCCAGTTGAGATAAACTCAATTAATTCATCAACTTTCCCTTTTAATCCCCTGATATTCTGGTGGAAGATGCACTGCTGTGTAGTATCACCTTTGCTGATGGAAGCTTGAAATAGGACAGGAAGACTGGGTGAAACATATTTTTGGTTATAGTATTTGTATTTGATGTATGTATTATCTTTTCCAGTTATGCTGCATGCTGTGATTTCCTTCAAAATAACAACCTGCTTTCCATAATTAGAGCACATGAAGCCCAAGATGCAGGGTAAGTTATCCTTGTAGTTTGGTAACTGTCACAAATATGCACATTGTTAGTACTGTACAGGTTGGATCAAATCAAGCATACTTAATTTCTTGTGTTGTTAAAATGTTTGTACATTGTGCAGAGATCAGTGTGTGCTTTTTGCCTTTTTCATTTCATCATCCACATTTGATACAATGGATTGCAACAAAACCTTTCTACATCTGTCTTGAGGAATTCTGGAATAAAACATGTCTTTATTCTTTAGCAGTTACTTAATATGTCTGCCCACATTGTGCATTAGAAATAGAGCTTAGCTGTGTTCCTAGCAACTGCTGTATTCGTTACATTTGTAAATTTAGACATCCTTTCCTTTATACACACTGTATTTGCTCCTTTAATCTGGAAGCTGAGTCTCTGGAAATCCAGGTACTTCTGCAGCTGAGGTTAATAGTCCAAAGTTCAGAAGTTCCGACATTGATAACATCCAGTATGCATAGAGATTCTGTGGTTTTATCTTGTGTTATCTGGACTTTATTGAGGCCATCAAGCTATTATAATGGCTTCGAAAGATTATAATGAGTAAAGAAGGTGCTGCAGGCAGGAGGAAGTGTGCTAAAATAACGATTCCTCAGAAACTTGCAATAATTAGGAGGTTGGAGAGTGGTGAAAGCCACAGTGTGATTATGGCAGCATAAAACAAAGAATTGTCTATAAGAACATAGGTCGTTATGGATGTGGCTCGATAATCCAGAATATTTTATAATCTGGCATCTGTTTGGTCCTGCAGGTGCGAGATAAAGGAATTCCACTGTATATAACTATTCAAATTGTGTGTATGAAAATATTGCCCATTATGTGCAGTTATGGCTATATACTTATTTTCTGGTACCCTTCCCCTGCCCCACCCCTCTCCCAAAGTAATTAAATAACTGATGGACTATGGATAAAGTCTGTCAGAAGCCAGCAGTCGTTCACCAAGTAAGAAGTCCATTACATGTTTAATGAAACCAAAATGTTCAGTACCATGTTAACAGGTACCTACTGCCATACTGTATTGTGAGTCAGTTGAATCCAGTCCTCACCCTCATACCTTATTTATTTAGGATCCATTTTAATAATAATAATTATAATATCATTATCATCATCATCATCATCATCATCATCATCATCATCTCCTTTATGCAGGTTATTCACACAGAAACAAACTGTGTTTGTAGGGTATACAGTGTCGCAGCTATTCTGCGCATACTGTTAATGGTGCATATAGCGCTGTCTTCAACATTAAACCCTTTTGTGCTTCTACATTAGCACTTTCCGCAGTGTGTGTACTGTGCCCAATATAGTTGTTTTCTGTAGTTCCTTGATATCGCGCTTTCCCGGTATGCTGCTCAAGTATTTTCTGAAGGATTTTGAAATGGTTCCAGTTGCTCCTCTTATTACTGGTGTCACCTTTGCTTTTACATTCCACATGCGCTGTATTTCTATTGTAAGGTCTTTATATTTTAGAATCTTCTTGGCTTCTTTCTTTATCACATTTTTGTCTCCCGGGATTGCTACATCAATTAGCACACATATTCCTTTTTCATTATCCCGGATTATGATGTCTGGTTTATTGTTGGGGATTGTTCTGTCGGTTTGCACGTGTTGATTCCATAATATGGTGGTTATCTTGCCAACTTGACTTGTTTCTACTGATTTTGGTACATGTTCATACCAGAGTTCACTGTCTAATTTTACCCCTAATTCCTTGCATATGTTGAAGTGTAGTTGAGCACACACTCTACATGTTGTTATACCACCACCACCACCACCACCACCACCACCACCACCACCACCACCACCACCACCACCACCACCACCACCACCCCTGCTGCTGCTGCTGCCGCTGCCACCGCTGCTGCTGCTGCTGCTGCTGCTGCTGCTACTACTACTACTACTACTACTACTACTACTACTACTACTACTACTACTACTACTACTACTACTACTACTACTACAAACTTTCTCAAGTGGTCTTATTCATTCAGGTATTCCACCTAAAATTTTGCATACATTTGTCATATGTGTGAACATCTCACACCCATCTTATCTTTTATCAGTGATGAACAACACAGTGATGAACACCTCGTTAAGTGATTTTTGTTGATCGTCTGTATTACTTTGATTTTTATGCTTTTTAATCAGTAAATTGCCAAACTGTATTTTGTACAAGCAGAAATCCAGATATGCGTGAAGAAATAAATTGTGCAACCAAATTAGCGTTTAATGAACAGAAATCTGGCGATGTTATAGTCATAGTCATAGCCATTTCGTTCTAATGGTGATAGTTCTTAAACTTAAATGTAATATTATTTTGTTAGTGCATTATTCATTATGAATAAATGTAAAAGTATTGTATAGCTTGACAGTAGTACTGTGACATGGCTGAGGAATGTTACGTCTTCATATATAGTATCCTGTCAAACACACAGCCTGTGGATCCCTATTATGTGGCCTTCTCACGTTCTGATAGTTATAAAGTTTTGCTGTCCTTTCAGAACACAGGAACAAACATTCTTGCAGAATACAGAGAACTTTTTAGCCTGTCAAAGAGGTGTCTGCCCAAAGTACTCAATCCTATGTTTAGGCACGTTTACCAACCTGAATGTCATTTGTTTCTCAGCACTTCCACCAGCAATAAGCAGGAAATGATGGAAGTTAATTACATTTCCTGTGAACAGTAAAGTCAGATTTTTATTTATTGTTATTTAATGTCAAACTATGAGCACTAGGATTTTGTTGTAAGTTTCCCTTCTTTGTCACTTACTCATCACTTCAAATCACTTACTAGTTGTGAAAATATTCAGTTTTAGCAATTTTAATCAATTTTAAGTTTTACAGCTCAAGAAATTTAAAAAAAGGTTTTGGAAATTTATGTTATTTGCTCAGTCAGTCAAATTCAAACATATTATTTTTATTGCATGTCATGCCAGAGAGGTTCTGCAGTATTAAATACGTGCCGTATTTTATGTCCTTGCATTTTTTCTGCATTGAGAAGTTTACAAGTAAAGAATGACAAGGGAATATGACATATTTTGTAGCCCAAGATGTCAAGTTGGGATCCAGATTTGGCCCTCAACTTGTTCTGAGTTTGACAGGCCTGATACACAGCGATATATTTGGAAGTGAAATTTGTTATCACAACCAGCCTATATCCACAAGGTACGTGACTGTATCGGTCAAATCCTTCTGGAGACAGCTGACTGAAGTTTTTCATAGTTTTCATCGTTTTCCTGTGGCACATGCTGAGACAATGCAGGCTGTGATCATTTCCTTAGCTATTGATTTCAGTTATCAGATGTGCTGTCATTCTGTGCTGTGTATGGTCTATGTTTGATATATCTTTCTCTTGCAAATGTCAGAGCAGTTATGTGTAGTCTTCAAATGAATCATGTTCATTGACCTTAGCTAACTTGTATTGAGGAGGTTTAAAACCGTGTTATGACATCTACCCTTATGGGACAGTACTTTAAATTATGCCATGACCCCTTCTTTCATCATTTCTTCTGATTTTTTTTATTCACTGTTTCCAATCATTTGATGCTATAGAATCTGAGCTGGTAGCAGTTTTGTTGCTCTGAACAAGCTAATGGTTATATTTTGTTCACGTTACCATTAATACATTTCCCTGAATGTTTAGTCTACTTTTGAACATACTGAATCATGCTCTGTTTCAAGGCCAACCACAGTGTTTTTTATTATCCTATTATTTACAGCCTGTAATTTATCTATAAATTTCATTTCAGAATGTAGTAATATTAATATACTGTTGTTAAACGATTAATATCTCAATGTGGCAAAAAATACGTAGTTGGTTGATATTTTATGATATATACATAACTTACCAGAAAGCTGCTGGCTTCGTGTGGTAGGTGAGTGATTCTTAATGCACTGAAATAGAATTTTCGCTACATGAGCTAGATTACCATGAAAACTCACCTCCGTGTTCGAGAGCACTCCCAAAATTTCGGTCAGTCCATGATGTTCACGCTGTGAGGAACCAGTGTTTATCATTCTGCCCGTGTATTTATTTTTAATCAGATTGGAATATGAACGGCATATTGAAAGTGCCATAAGTTTTGTGTTGGTATAGTAATGAAATTGTATTTTCCATTGCTTGTACGCGTGACTCTGTTACTTGACCAGAAATGGTTGGTTTGTGTCTTGTGTTGCAGTTACCGAATGTACAGGAAGAGTCAGACAACGGGTTTCCCGTCACTTATCACAATCTTCTCAGCACCGAACTACCTGGATGTGTACAATAATAAGGTATATGTGTTTTATTTTTCACTGTGGAAACAATTCGTAACAGGTGCAAGGTACTCAGAAAAACTGCAACAGTTTCAATGCACAGTATGTTCATAATTTTGTAGGGTACAGAAATAAGCATTTGATTCATTAATAGTAACTTACTTAAATGGAGAGCGTGTGTTATCTTTGTGTGAACACATATTCATCATGAGGTCTTTTGATGTCATAAACTTGCTGTGAACAAACCACAAAGTTGTCTCCATCATCTTTTCAGCAGAACAGAAGCTTGAATTTCGATGTGAAACTCCTGAACAGTGTATGGCCTCTGTGCTTGAGTAAACCCTTGTCATAATTTGCATGAGACATGAGTAAAACTTTACTTACATGTCATTGCAATATTTTGTGATTTCCAGGCAGCAGTGCTGAAGTATGAGAATAACGTCATGAACATTCGACAGTTTAACTGTTCCCCACACCCATACTGGCTGCCCAACTTCATGGATGTGTTCACATGGTCATTGCCATTTGTTGGCGAAAAGGGTAAGCTCTGTTGTCGTGCTGCATAGTGGTTGATATTAATGGCTGACAATGGAAATTGCAAGATATTCATTTTGAACTATTTTAGTATCAAGCTTATTCCTGGGGGATGTGAAGCCATGTAGGTAGTTCCAGGATCGTGGAGTCATTTACTGTCTCTATCTTCAGGGTACCCTGAATCCTAGAAGACTGCAATACTGATATGTACTGCCATGAGAACCTGAAAAATCTTTCAGTATTGATGTAAAAATCCTGTGTCCTGAGCTTGAAGAGCAAAGGAATACTGAATGTTTGTTTTGACTAAGGTCACACAGCACTGTGCAGCAGTTTAGCATATGTTTAACTGAAAGCCAGATTTATAATGGCTTAGTATCTGCCCTAACTGAAGTAAATGGGAAAAATACAGTGGTGAATTTGATGATACATACATGAGGAGTTGCAGAGTTCCAGACTTTGGAGCGTATCTCATGCATGCTGTTCATTTGTTTCTCATATCTTTAGGCTGGATATTGGTTGATACCTTTTGACATATGAAATATTTGTATTAGCTTAAGTCATATTCCCCTTATGTAAGATATTTTTAATGTCTTTAATCTGTTTCAGTGACGGAAATGCTGGTGAATGTATTGAACATCTGTTCAGATGATGAACTCATGTCAGATGGAGATGATGCCCTGGAGGAAGGTATGTTTGCATCAGTAGTATCTGTGCTTACTCAGCTGTTTTGTTTAGAAGGGAGATTTACTTTGCCTGGTACTACAGTAGAACAGGATTATGACATGTTGATCAAGGATTATTATTGCCATAATACAGAAAACTGTGATAATTGGAAGTTAGTTGCAAATCGTGTTGTTGATATTCTGCTCATGGTTCAAGTGATACATGTGTCCTTAATTTTTAAAGCAGTATATTTTCTGGTTTTGAATCATGTTAGTGAAATGCTGAGGTACAAATGTGCAAGTCCATATCTTAGAGGGAAGTTGCCCACTGATGTTAGTGTGTTGTGTAAATTCAGAGGTCACTGTGCTGCACGTTCTATAGAGCAATAATCATTGACAGTGTACATCTACACTGGAGCCTTGAAGTTGCTGACTGTAGATATTTAGGATTTCAGTTTCTTGTAATTGCCCATTTTGATGCCATTGTTTCAACCTGTTGTCTGATTTCCAACAAATTGGAATGAGACCAGGTGACTGGTGAGCCCCCCCCTTCTGCTGTTTGCACAGATCACTCTCAGCTCAGTCAGCCTCTTTCTTTCATTAAGTGAAGGTTGACTGCTGTGTGCTGCATGGAACGAGACTCCATCAGTTATTTACTGTTTTTTATGCCATCCAAAAGTGTTTGTATTGAAGTAAAAATACATTTTAATGCCTTTTGTGCTGCCTGAGGTTATTTTATATTTTTATTATTGGTATTTCTTAAAGGACTTGGAATCATGTAGATGTTTTATAATGAAAATGGATTCCAGTGTTTGTGATTCTGATGGTTGTGATGGTTGTATCAGCTTCAATTAATCACCAGCATCAAGACTCTACCGTGATTTATCTAGTAACTAAATGTTAGTGAGGAGATTTCCAGTGGTGGATACATAAATACAAACACTGCATTCACATTCATTAAACTACCGAAGTATAAGAAGTATAAGAAGGAGAGGGAAGTAGTTATGTGAAAGAGATGTAAAATGTGGAAAAAAGAGAGTGAGAGAGAGAGGATGACAGAGATATTCGAGTATGATATCTGTCCTGCTGTTGGCATCCAACTAAACACAAAAATTTGCATCCATTTGGGTAGTTGCATAATCATTCATTCATTCATTCATTCATTCATTTCATGCCTACTGTCATCAGAAATATTTTAATATTTACACCTCATAAGTAACTTGTCCCATTTATGGTAAAGTATTTCCATAAACAGCGCAGTATTACAGGTAGTGTTTTGGCAGTGTGTTGTGTAAACGCATCACTGCACATAATATGTAATTAGATAAATATAAAGTACATTTGTAGCCCTACATTGAAACAATCTTTTTTGGAAGGTGGGTGGGTGGGTGGGGGGGGGGGGGGAGTTCCGATAT
>BLKM01012975.1:153473-212361 GCA_013340265.1 Coptotermes formosanus | reverse complement strand
CAGAGTTGATGACACCTGTTGTAAAAGGCTTCAGGTTACTATTGTAAACTTTATAATTTTACAGGACCTAAACGTTTGACTAGCAAAAACATTGTACATGTTCTGATGCTGGCTTTCTGACCTGCTGGGACTGCCAAGCTCCTTATATCTACCTTAGGCAACAGAAATTCTTTGCTTTTTCATGGAGCTTATACACCCCTCATTGAGCTTCTACCTTAAAACAAGAATTCAGATCATAAAGGTTTGAAATGTAGACAAAAAATGTTGCAGTTCACTCATCTCTCAGTTAGGTGCCACAGGAGGACATGGGAAATTTTTTTAGTTACTATGAGACATTTGAGGCACATGAGGGACACAGATTCATTCATATTGGCATCATACCATGAATGGTTTAAATATAGCATAACTTAGCCTGTGCTGTTATTTTTAACGAATTTTTGCTGCTGTATTGTTTATGGATCAACTTTCTTTTTAACATGTAGTAGTAAGACAGATCAAGTTTTTATGTACACTTTACAGTGGTCAGCCTCTCTCAATTCTATGGTCTGATGAGTTGCAGAGGTTTAGAGTTTTTAGGGAACAGTATGCATAACATTACTCTATGAATACATATAGTTTGTTTTTAATGAATACTGAACTAACTGATTTGAATTCATTGTCATTCCTTTCAATTTGGATAACTCAGATGGTAAGAAACTGTTCTTAATATATTGCCTTCATGTAGGTGTGTGTTTAGTAGCTGGACTGCACAGGTTACAAGTTAATTACCATTATTATTATTATGATTATAATTATTATAATATTATTATTCAGTCAATTTTTATTGTTCTTTTTAAATTATTTGTTATATGTTCTGTTGGGTTTTCAGAGCACAACCCAATTGCTGCAAATACTGGTTAAACACATTTACTTTTTCTTATGTATTCTTGTCCTTAATAGAATTTCATTCGCAAGTTTTCAACAGCCATTTTCATTGATGATCATATGTAAATGTAGTGCTATGTGCTTTGATTCAGATTATGGCAGTGTTTAATCAAGCTGTGTGTCTGGGAAGTCTAATCCCTGCTGTATGTTGTTCGTGAAGGCAATGTGGGGCATGGTCAGTTCTTGTTGAACATGTTTCTGTTGATAGTTATGAAAGGATGTTAGTGACAAGGCATGTGCTTTGCACCCACTAATGCAGCAGTATCATGCTTGAGGAAATACTGCCAAGAAGTGGGCCCAAAGTTGTAAATAAGACAAGTATAGTAAAGTTTACAGTGAATTAGTTCTCCTCAATATGCATTAAGTATTGGTTATAATAAAAAATATATTGAAGAGTCTAGAAACAGATTTATAAGCACCTGAATTAAGAATCATGTTGATCGCATAATTCCTAAATTATTTGGAGCATGTCAGTGTTTCACTTCAGAACACTGACACTCTCAAAACAATTGATTTTGCCTATTTTTACTCTATAATGAAGTATAGAATTATTTTCTGGGGTAATTCATGTAACAGTAAAAGATATTTACTCTGTATAGGAAAATTGTTAGAACTGTAGTTGGTGCAAAACCCATAAACGCATGTAGAAGTCTGTTTTAAGAGATAAGGAATTTTATTGCATCCATATGAATTGGTATTCTCATTAATGAACTTTATTGTAAATAACTAGGAAAATTCTGAAACATGTTCACTTGTGCGCAGTATTATGCAAGAAGTAAATACCATCTTTATAGTCTGGTTTCCAAACTTTCATGTCGTCAGAAAAGTACATACTATGTTGGCCATCAAAACTTGTCACGGTTTACCATGTAGATTCGCAAACCTGATGAACGAAAAGGCTCAATTTAAGGTACTCTTTACTCTCTTGATAAATTGCTGATGTTTGAAAATGACTCATAATTGTATATGTACTCGATTTTTATGTTTTGTTGTTTAGTTTATTCGTCAATTTTCCAAGAATATAAAACAGATTTCATCCTGGGAGTGACTTGTGAAGTGTGGGGAGTCATCCAGGTAACCTATGTGCAGGGTGTTAAATGATTTGCTCCATAACAACACACAGTGCTTCCTGATTTTTGTAGGTTACATTACAGTTGTCAGTTTTCCTGAATTTAGTACCTGTAATAAGCTTCCATATGTGAAATATGGCATAGAAATCAAACATGATGAAGGTTAAATGTGTTAGTGTAGGTAGTGAAAGCTGAATGAAGGAAATGTTAGACATCATGTGCGATTCATCAATTCCAGTGAAAATTTTACTAGGATATGTGTATATATAAATATACATTCTCCACGGAGCGAAATTCATATTTGTGTTTATCAGTGATTGTCTTTTACCAGAGCTGTTCCATACTTATAACTATAAATTGCATTAAACGAGTTGGCATATTAAGTACTGATTGCATTGTATGACAAACTGTTTGTCATAGTTGGCTCTATTACACTGGGTTGTTAAACAAAACTATCTTGATACAACAAATCTGAAAATGGCTGTTCCTAACATTCTTTTTATTAGCATATGTTATTGTTGTTTGCTCTTTAATTTTGAGAAAATATAGTAAATTTGTGTCTTTCTGGTAGTAGATGGACGGAATGCTCTGTCCTCTTTCACTGGAACCTGTAGCAGATCTTACATGAAATCTCATATATATATATATATATATATATATAATTGCATTTTACATATTGTGTTACTTTTACCCTTTAAGTACCACAAAACTTAATTTTTGTTATTTGGCAAAAAATTACAGTTGCTTCTGTATGTAATTTGGTTGATATTTTTATAAAGCTTGCTACCTTATTTCAAATAAGAGTATGATATCTTGCTTCATATCCCTTAGTAGATAATTTGAATGAGAATCATGTAAAAGAGAAAGAGTTTTTTGGTAACTAGATACTTTCTTTGATTGAACTCTTTATTAATTGTTTGACTATAAATTTCAATCTGACTAGTAGTTGGACCTCCTCTTTGTTACTTTTCTTGCAAAATATTCAGATTTATGAGTTCTCCTGTGTAAAGTTCTTGATCTTCACACACTCCCCATTTTATTATTACCTTTTCTAAACAATTGCACCTTCTGACTGCACTTTACCTTCTCTATATGCATTTGGACTCTGAATTGCTGGGTGCACAGGGAAACTTTTTATACAAAAGAATGGTAAGTTTCTTGTGCAACTTATGGGTTTCTTTCTTTCATTATGATTTCATGATTATTAAATAATAGAATTTCACCAAATACACCTAATATATTCACCTAGTTGTGTGCTTTACCATGTCTCTCCAAAGGCTGACAAGAGTTTGTGATTACTCTAGTGGAGACATACATCCCTGGAGAGACAGAAAGTTGTTCCTCCCCATTTTACGTTATCAGAAAGATTTCTACTAACAGCATGCCGGTGTGCTTTTTTTAATTTTAAACACAAATGCTATACACTGAATTTAAAAATTTGACACACCTCACATTTTAAGAACAAAAACACAAAAATGTAATTGGAACTTTGTTTCCACAGGAAGTGTTCGTAACACAACTAGTCAACTCAAAGAAATGGAAATATGTACTACTTTTAAAAATAATTTTAGTTTGATTATTTTTATGTTGTGCATTTATTATCTGGCAAAGAGTGCTTTGTTATAAAACTGTAGTTACTTTTTGAAAAACATATTCACTTAAGCATAATTAGGAATCTTGTTTGAATCGTACGTTGTCAAAAGTGTAACTTGAACTGAATTCACATGCTGTATTTGTGGCCCACTATTACATAAATGTTAAAACAGATTCTCCATAACCCACATGAACAACATTAGACTCATCCCAGGTGTCAGAGATCACATATTTCTTCCAAAGTTAAGACACCCAAGACAGTATTTGCTTTATACATTTATTTTTTCTCTTGCATATAGGTGTTAATCTTTATATTAGACAGTAGCTAGTCCCCATACTGTTTTATTTTTGCGTGTGGGAATCCTAATTATTTTGATGTGTTGATATTATTGTTGTGAATATCTGGCTAACCTTTTCTTCAGATTTCTTTGTGTTAGATGCATGCTTGCATCCTTTGCTACTAATGTTGGAACAAAATCGTAGAGTTAACATAAGTTTTTGTTGATCGTATTGATAATGTATTTTTAAATAACAATTAATTAGGAAAGTAATGTTAGTTGAGTTGGATTTGTTTGAGTACCTTAATTTTAACGTGGTGACCTCTTGTGTCATACCACAGTTCTGTGCCAGTGTTTTACATGCAGTATAAAGAAGCAGCTGCTTTAAAATATTATTGCTAGAGAGCTCTGTTGTAAGTTGAAGAAAAAATAAAACAAAATTATTTTATGACACATCAATTTGCCATCATAGCAGTCAGCCCAGAATATTGAATAGTACAAAATAGTTTATAAATATTTTAAATAGAAGCAGTTTTTTGAAATGGTATAGCAAAGAGTGAAGTAGGAATTTTACATTTAAGTCATGATACAGCTTTATTTTTGTTTTGGATTAACTCTTAATGTGATCATTTAGTTTTAAGATTTTGTCTGCCTGTGTCTCTGTAAAAACATTTGCAGAACAAAGTTATGCATTTCTGAATATTAAAAAGTGTCATATTGGATTTATACATCACTGTGCTCATTGCAATGTTTGTTGCATAATAGAGTTCTCAAAATACTAAAAAAAAAAGTTTTCTCTGTTTTATTGCTAGCCCAGACAAGGTAATAAAACACATATGGCCAAAGTTTTGACATGAACTGTTTTTTTTACAAGAGAGCATTTCATTGGTAAACACTTTGAAATTTATGTGCCAGGAACATTGAGAATGTTTTATTTTGGCTTTATTTAAGCTCCATTTTAATTGTCTATGTTGTTCTTACTGGAAATGTTTACTCTAAATTAAAAGTGAAGCAGTAAGGACAGTTCTAAAATGATGCTCCTAATTTATAAAAGTTAAGGGTAAAACAAAGTTCTACAACATGTTTTTCATCTTTGATAAATATTTATTAAGTGCTGTCATTCAACCAGAAATTTCCTGACACATAGCTAGCTGGTTGTATGATAGCAAGCGTTTAGTTTGGGATGGATAGGAGGTTAGGTTTTGATTGAGTCCTTCCTTTCAACACTATCAAAACAACTAAAAAGACAAGTTAAATGAGTGCAAACATGGTATGTTAAGGTCTACCTCCTCACATTGGTTTGACTTTTTTATTACTTTGGATTATAACTGATCTTTTGTTTTAATGAGGGCACATAAGTATTGTCCTTTCAGGAAATGTCTCCGTATTCACATGTATTTGTTTTACATGACCTGTAATGGTAGAAGTATTCCGTAATTTTGCTGTTTGTTTTAGATATGAATGATATATTGTTTTTTAGTCTTGCCATGACTGATGTCATGTAAATATTAACAGCTTCAAATGGAGAATTTCACATGAATGCTGAAACATAAGTGATTTTCCCAAGCATGGTTACATAAATTTTGATTAAATTTAAGTAATGTATTTAGAATATTGTCAAACATAATACTGCATAGACATGCAGCTCCCAATTAAGCATCAGACTACAGTTTCCCAAAACATGGCTGTACCAGTTTGTGATTACATAAGTCACACATTCAGAATATTGCCCCACATAATACTGCACAGAGTTACATTTTGCTACATGACTCAAGTTGCGCTCTTTGTTGCCACATGCAGTAGATAGAAGAGAGTGTATGTGATTTATTTTATACTGTTTATTTTTGTATTTGGTCTTATAAATAACGGTGGGTGGCATTGCAACACTGGTTGAACATGATAAGTTCAAAAACTCAGCTGATAAAACATTCAGGTTTCTGAAGTAGACAAGAATGGTCTGTGTTCTTGATTTTAAATGTAGCTTCAACCTGTCAGTATAGAGAATTTTTAGTTATGGATGGAGTCAGGTGCACACCCAGAACTTTTTATTGTGTGTGTGTGTGGGGGGGGGGAGGGTGTTGACCCTGAGACTATGTATATTTTATGTTTGATTTTAAAAAGTAAAGCCATTTCATAAATATAACTGTACTATAACTACATATTCCATGACTCACCTAATTTAAATCACAAGGTGTAATTTCTTGGGGTTTTAGAGGTCACCTAAGACCCTCCAAGATTTTAAATTTATTTTTCAAAATTGCAATGTACTAGTCGTTAGCCAATTATAGTGGCTGATTTCAGCTGGAGAGTAAATCATGTAAAACATCTGTTACTGTCGTGTCTACAGAGTCAGTGTTTTTTTAATGTTGGTCTGGAGGGAGTTTTAGCCTGGCAGCTCCCCCTCCCCTTGAGTGTGCACTTGAATGTAGCACAATTTTTGAGTCATTAACATACTCTTTTTCATATTGGCACTGAAAACACTGGGTTTTATGGAAAGCAGGCTAAAATTGTAAATGTCATATAAATAATCAATTTGTATTTGTCTGTGTTATATTTATCCCTGATAGTGGATTTCTGTTATTGGAATATTTGATAAATCAGAGTCATGCAACCTTTGTGTATAGATAGGTTCATAAGTTCATGTTGTAAGCATATTTTAAATATTGGCAGTGGGAGATGTTAGTCATATAATAAGCTGTTCAGTAGAAAAACTTTGGCAGTGTATGTATTGTCTCAACATTAAGCAACAAAACTAGGGAAATAATGGTTATAAGTATCAAACATTTGATTCTCAACCATGAAGTTAACATTCTTTTAGTTATTCAATCTGAAATTTGTATGTCATGTTTATACATTTGAAACTGTCTAAAAGTTATGTATAAATCCAAGCTTCAGTTCCTCTCCTGTTTGAAATTTATGTATATTGGCTGTGTCCTTGTTTGTTAACTTTTTCATAAGAACTACAAATCCGAACTTCATAGACACATTAAGAATTAATATTTCTATTGTAATCTCAATGCTATGGATGATGGCTTGTGTCATATATGTTTTACATCTTTTGAGTGGCATAGAGTTTTAACAAGTATCCAGGTTTGTAGAAATGGATAGAGTTTTGTTTTTTTATGATGTTTAATAACATAATTGTTAAGTATATTATGTTTTGGAATACAGTGCTAAGAAAATAGGAATCTTCATCATTATTGTCATCAGTGTTGTCGCCTTTGTCGTTGTTATCGTCATCACCACCACCATCTAATTTTCATTATATATATCTATCAAGTTTTTATTTCAGGTTTGTGTTATGTAGTACATATTAGTTTAAGAGAATTTAGAGAATCATTGAAACCATTTGTTTTACAAAGATTTTGATCTATTTATTTTTTGTTGGGAATTTAAAACTTCAGTGTGTAAATTAGCGTTTATTGCCTTTGCCAAAGTTGAATGATCATTTTGGTCATTGGAGTTACGAAAACTGAAGATTGTTGCCATCTGTTAAATGGAAGTATTCATGCAGTTTGAAAGTGACTTAACATCTGACTCATTTTACAAAGATTACTTTACGAAGCTTAAGATGGCTTGTGACTAAATTGTAGAACATTCATTAGACCTTGATACAGGAAGCCCTTGGTTAACAGTTTTTGCTGTTTCCCATCATTTAATCTTTAGATGGAATAGCACAATAGTAAACTATCACTGTTAACATAAATGACTGTACCTCAATAATGCAACACCTCAAGAATGTTACCACTCTTATGGATGTATGAGTCTATTGATGATTCATTTTAACACATTAAACTGTCCCTCATGTAACACTGTACAGAAGAAAGCAGCCGAAGTTCAATAGACATTGAAAAATGTACAAGACATATATGGTCATAACAATCTAATCATTGGACACCAAATGGAGAAAAAGGTATGGGTGATGTGAAGTTTGATGATTACACTGACTTCCTAGCAGTATAAACAGAAGAGGACTTGAGTGATTCATGGCTAAAGAAAAACGGTATAGATAATATGAAAAATGCAAACTGCAGAAAAGAAGGAAGACAGGCATTAGGAAGACATTAATTTACTTTTATGACATTTATAATAGTTTTTAACTTCAACTTATTTTGGTGTAGATTGAGGATTTCATGGTGGCAGTTGTTCCGACTTCAGCCTTCAAGGTTGACACAAGCATGTGTTCTTGTACATGAGTACCAGCATTCCAAAGGAACATACTTCTTCCATATTCAGTCATCCTGTAGATGGCGCAGCATGTTCTGTTCCTCTGAATTGCTGTTGTTCAGCTGCCAGCTTACACTTTGACCCTACACAGGGCACAGAATGTTTCTCACAGATGTTAGTACCTACCTAGAAAATTTTACCTAGACTGTGAAGATGGCAACCAGGATGTTCCTCTGGTCTACCTGCAAGATGACACGTAGAACTTTGAGGATGGTGACCAACATGTTCCTCTGATCCACCGTTAGGATCACCATAGCCCCTGAAGATGATGTTTTAATCCACATACAAGACTACACTTTGACCCTGCACAGGGGGTGACATATTCCCCTGAAATGTTGGTGTCCATCTGTAGTATCACATGTTTTCACATCCTAAAAGATGACAATACAGTTAGTCTGAGGATATTTGAGGATGCAGGGCTGAGCAGTGTGGACCTAAAAGATATGAAGTAACAAAGGACAAGATGAAGTACGTAATGACAGACTTCATTATGTGTATTCTTTATGTATTTTTGTTGATGAAGACAGATGATATGAGCACAACATATGGCCACACATTGAAGTGAACAAAGGGACACAAAGTTTTGGTTTTACAGTTTCAAAAGGCAATGCCGTGGAGTAAGGAATGTGTATGGAGTCAAATCTGTCAAGACAGTGCAGTAACATGAAGCTCAAGAATGTTAAGCAAGGGCTGCCTGAATTTACTTGCCCGTCCATCTTTGTTATTTGTTTGTTTGTTTGTTTATTTATTTATTTATTTATTTGCATTTCTTAGGTTTCTATTTTTATTGCATTTATATTGCCTCAAGAGATGAATAAACAAGGCCACAAATTATTAAACATGTTTTATGAATCTTGTGCCACATAATTCACTAATTGTATGAATGGAATCAGTAAATAATTATATTGCAAAGGCTGCGGTTGCTTGGCATCCTTTAAGTGGTGTAATGTAGACAGTCTTGGGTGTGGCATAATTAGAGAATAAATCCAGCAAAGCAGTAGTTTTGTCTGGATTATTAGCTTTCAAAATTTTTAGTAACAGTAAACATTTTAACAGTTACCAATTTGGATTCTTGAAGCTCTTTGTCATGGGAAACTGTGACAACACCACCCACATAGAAGTAAACTTCATGTATTGCCACATACTAAACCTTAGATGGTTTACTTATTTTGGATTATGTCATTATAATATGATTTTCATGATTACTGTGGTTATATTTTTCATTATCAACATCTTTCTTAAGTCAAAACTTTATCTATTTTGGAACTTGCAAGAGTTTTTGGTATTTATATCTTGTGGCAGTCATATCAGTTCGGCTGTTTTTACAATATTAAACAGAATTTATGGGAGATTTACCACATTAATGTTGTGGTACTCCTTCACAAGTAATATAAGTCGCACGAGAAGAGGTGGGAGTGTGGCGTTGAGTGTGTACTGTATCTTGATACAGTGAGCACAGAACTTTTAGAATATTGCACAACAACCTGTCAAGTGCACAGTGAAAGTGAAAAATTTGTGATTTTACCCCGTCCTTTTCACATTTCTTATACATATAAAAGGGGGTCTGGAAAAATAAGGTAGCAGCATGTCTCACATGAAGTAGCAGAATTTCTCTGTGAATTTGATGATGTAACAAGCACATGAGGATTATAAGTGTCATAATACTGCCACGAGAAGGCACTTAAGTGTGTAATGTTACTGTGCAGTCAGTTTAAAGGTGGCAGATATGCTGGAAACATGCTTAAACTTCAGCATACAGCCTTTTAAATGCAAAGTCTCTGTAATGGCCAGAGCACTATTCAATTTAAATGCCCACTGCATGACAGTGTTTTCCCTGTCAGATGAAAAGCACGTACATCTAATGGGACACCATTTTCCTCTTCATCCATTAAAGGTTAAATGTCAAAGTACACAGTGTGGTAAAAATTTCTGCATGTGAAGGGTGTTGCACTGGTGGAAGTTAATCACCAGATGGTGGAGGTGTGCAGGATATGTGCATTGTCACAGAAATGAGTGTGGATGTGGTGCAGTGCTTTTAGTAAGGCAGGACAGATGTTGACAATGAGTAGTGACTCACATGCGCATGCACAGCCACTGTTTCATGCATGTGCCTTTACTGGTGAGGACAGACATTTTGCTGGGTACACCACACAACATTGTCTGTGACAAAAACTGGATAACAGAGAAATGCGTGCATGCTGGATGCCAAAGAACACTAGAGACTATCACAGAGCTTTCCATATGGGACAGTGTCTTACGCATTTGACACATGACGTTGATGAAGGAGAGCAGTTTCTGCACTGCATTGTTGTGGGTGATGAGACCTGGGTAAATCACAACACTGGAAACCACAGAAGAGCTCTGACATGGAAGCACTCATTCGTCTTCCCCAGCAAGGAATTTCAAAGCAATGCCAACAGTAAGGAAGATCAAGGCAAATGTTTTGGGACCATGAATTTGCTTGACTGGTGATGCTGTAAGTGCGGAGTGTCTTTGTGGTACATTTGAGACGTTACAGCAAGCCACTTATTGCAAAAAGCTTGGGTTGTTGTGCCACAGCATCATAACTTCACACAGTAACAGCAGGCCACATTCTGCCAACTGGTCTTGTGACTGGTCATGGAATTAATGCTGGGAGGTGATGGACCACCTTCCCTACAGTTCCCATTTGATGCCCAGTGTTTTCATCTGTTTGGGCCCCATAAGCATCTGGCTGGCAAGCAGTTTGCAGTAGATGCTGACTTCGGGCAAGGTGTCATGTGCAGGCTACAGGTGCTTGGTACTGATTTCTATGCCTTGGTGCACCTGGAAGGACAAATTGCATAAATGATGATGGTGACTGTGGAGGTCTAATGTGTACCGTCTGCTACCCATGTGCCATGTATATGTAGGAGTTAGAATAAAGTTCTTGGCACCAGAGTGTTTGTTACCTTATTTTTTGAAACTCCTTTGTAAAAGGTATTCATTTCAATGTTGCCGAATGAGGAAAGTTCTTGATTTCTAGTCTTAGTGCAGCAAAGTGTTGAGGATACTTATGTATATTTTGAATGCAATTTTAGTCAGTTAAACTGATAGAGGGATTCCATTGTATTTATTTAATTTCTCAAATTTTGTACCCATCACGGATCATCAACATGACCATCATTCACTGTCATTATTATTATTATTATTATTTCAATACTGTTGTTACTTGTGTGTCAGTATACATTGCTTTGCCTTCATATGAAGCACACACTGATGTTGACTGTTTGAAACAGCATTCTTGCTTTCTGGATCAGAGTTAGAGATACTAGGTTTGTCTTTTTGTATATTCACTCTTTGGTATGCATATACATTGTACAGTAGTCATTGACGTAGTGGATTGGTACAAAAGTATTATCCAAATCTTAACCTTCTGTTCCTAACATGAAGTCTGAAGTCATAAGGCTGTGATTAGAGAATGTGTGATGAAAGGGTTAAACCAGTTTACAGTGAACGTTCATTTACATTGTATTTTTGGTTAATTTTACCAACACCCTTTTTCCTGTAGCAACATTCCTACTGTAAAGTAGATGAGACACACTCATGTTTTTTTTTATTTAAGGCTTGGTTTGGTTATTTTATTTTCTTGTGATTTTGTTTAACCTTGTGCTTTTGTGTTGCTTAAATTAATTTTTTTCAGTCATTATGGATCTCTCAAATAATTTTGTCGCCACACCTTCTGTAATTGTGCTACTGCTTCAGAGTCTTGCTTACTGAATAACCAAATGCTCTTGCAGTAAATAGCATCTGTACTATTTATGCTTGTTGCTGGTACTGAGTCCATTGCTATATGCAGTTTGTATCTAGAGCCACGTTGTTCTACAAATTGGTTTTTGAATTTTTGTAAGAAACAAAAATTGTGCTGCTTATGAAGAATGCATTGTATACATAATTTATTGCTATGTTCATTTTATTCAACATTTTATCTGGATGCACTCTTTTTTTTTTTATCTCCATTACTTCATATATGTATCAACCAATCAACCGTGGATGTGGTCATTCTCTCTCATTCACACACTTGCTCAATTGGACATGGGGTCGCGTGGTAAGTTACATTAGTTGAACTGCTGTCTATTCATTTTGTAAGTAGAATATTGTTTGTTTTGAGCTATAATAAATGTACTAATGTATGTCCAATGTAGTGTAATGCTTGAGGCTATGTTGAAGAGGCCTATAAAATTTTAAGAAATTCAGATGATGTAGTTCTTTCCTGTGCAAAAAAACTTTTAATTTGAGATGTTTTGACACTTGATGGCTTGATTTTGAACGTGTGAGGCTTCAGATGTGCCTGAATCTAGTGCAGAGTTTTGCATGCATGGGCTCAGACCACATATCTTATAAACTATAAAATTATATGAGGACTGGAGGCCATGTTACACTCTAGGTTCACTTTCTCTTGTTTATTCTTGAATTGTGAGATTTGAATTTGTCGCATTGGTGTGGATGAAGATTCAGTTCTTCTGGGATGTTACACTGCGCGACTAGTAAGTATTTACTGATGTTATGGAGCACTATGCTTTTCAGAAATATTGATGACTGCTTACCAGTCAACATGGTGTAACATCTCAGAAAGCTTTTATGTTCTTGATTTATTTAACAGTGCCTGCTGTTGGTAAGATTGTATGTTATTGAATGGTGGAATGATTACTGAACAGTGAATTGGAAAGGTGTGGGGGAAAACAGTTGTAGGATAATTTAAGGTACTAACGTAGCATTTGCTGGCGTAAATGTGAAACTTGGGTCAATAGACCTGATTACTGGGCTCAGGTTTAAACTTAGGACCTCCCAAATACAAAGCAGGTGTGCTGGTTGCTAGACTGCAACATTCATTACCAGTGGAGTTGATGGGTTGTAATGTTTACAATTCATGCATATGTCATGTATTAGAACTGTGGTGCAGGTTTTTTCTAGAATGGCTGTGTTTAAATTGGTTTTTGCTGGGACTCTGTGGTTTAGAGGTATGACATTGTGGGAACATCCCCACAAATGCAAAATGGCCCTTTCCGCGCAGTACAACGGTAGTCGGTTTACCTGCCGCTGCAACAAGCTCTGGTACTGCGGAGCGTTCCGCAGGATGCAAGCTGTAGATGCTGCTACCGGGCCGAGTGGCGGATGATGCTCGGGAGCCGAGCGTGGAAGTTCGTAGCACGTTGAATCTTGAAACTGGACGCTGGATCCGGAATACTGGAATGCACGATTTTTGGCTGGAAATGCCGCCTTTTATACCTGGCTGTCGCTGGGCTGCCCATCTGTGATTGGCTGGCATGAAGAGCTTGTTGCAGCAGTGGGGAGACCGACTACCATTGTACTGCACGGAAAGGGCCGTTCTGCATTTGTGGGGATGTTCCCACAACATAATACCTTTATTAAAGATTCTATATTTGATCTTCAGCCAGATATGGGGGTAGACTTCTCTTTTCACAGATGGCCTTTGGTTTTCAACTTTGCTCTAGAATGTGTCATTAGGAAGGTTCAAGCAAACCAGAAGGAATTGGAATTGAATGGGACACATCAATTTCTTGTCCACGTTAATGATGTTAATTTGTTGGGTGAAAACATACGAGTACATTGTATGAGGAGAAACAAAGACGCTTGATTAGGCAGTAGTAAGAAAATTGGTCTAAAAATAAATACTGAAGACTTAAGTATGTGTTCATGTCTTGTGCCTCGTGTAATGGACTGAATCACAATGTAAAGATAGCTAGTAAATTGTTTGAAAATATGGCATAGTTCAAATATTTGGGAATTACACTAACAAACCAAATTTGCATGTATGAGGAAATTAAGATCAGATCAAATTCAGGGACTGCCTGCCACAATTCAGTCCAGAAAATTTTGTCTGTTTGCAGTCTAAAAGTATATAGAGGTTCAAGTATGCAGACCTGTAATTTTGCCCATTGTTTTATATGGGTGTGAATTGTATCTCACATTAAGGGAAAAGCATCAGCCAAGCGCATTCAAGAACAAGGTGCTGAGGAAGATATTAGGGCTTAAGTGAGAGGCAGCTACAGGAGACTGGAGAAAAATGCAGAATGAGGAGCCTCATGATATGCACTCCTCATCAAATATTACTGAGGAGGTCAAATCAAGGAAGATGCAGGGCTGGGAATTTGGCATGTGTGGGGAGAATAGAAATACATACAGGGTTGATGGGGGAAATTAAAGGAAATATCCACTTGAAAGACCTAGACATGTATGGGTCGGTAACATTGAGACTGGAGGGCATGGCTTGGATTCATCTGGCTGAAGATAGGGACAGGTGGCAGACTCTTGTGACCTTGGCAATTAACTTTCAGATTCCATAAAATGTGCAGAATTTCCGGATTAGCTGAGGAACTGTTGTATTTTCAAAAAGGACTCTGCTGCAAGGAGTGAATGAGTTTGACTTAGTTAATTAATTTGTTTGTTTGTTTGTTTGTTTGTTTGTTTGTTAGCTAGTTAGCTAGCCTGTTGGCTGGCTAGCTAGCTGGTTAGTTAGTTTAGTTAGTTTGTTCATTTGTTCGAAGCCAAGGCAGGGGCTTTGCTTCTGTAGAATACATGGGCACTGCTATGGTTCTGATCTCACATTTTGTTGTGTATCCTTCTGAACCATATGTCGTTCTCAGGACATAATCTGTATTTTGGGCAGATTAGGTTACCTTTACACACTTCATACTTTGGAATTCATTTAGGTATGGTGCTATATAACACATCCATCCATCTTTGCAGAAATGTCTCTTTTTGAATGAAGATTGTGAGTGTGAATGATACATCCATTTCTTCCATCCATCTGTGAGCAAACAACCCAAATGTAGTATTTGCAGTATGCAAGACAAGGCCAGTGGCCTGTGTGATATTCATCCACGAAATCCAGGGGAAAACATATTGCTGGCTTGCCTGCTTCAAATCTGTTAACCTCCAGTTCAGATGAAAATCTGATGCCATTTATTGTTTTACCTCATGAGATGTGCAGCAGTTAAAGATGTGGGTCTGTAAGACTCCACTCTCTTAGGGATGTGACACCATGTATGTTTGGATATACATATAGGTAGTAATGTGCCATAGGAGCTTTATGCCTCTCACCTTTGGGTGGTGCAAAATGCATTTGCTGTGTCCAGGAATTGTGATCTGTTGTGGGAAGATGCTCAGAATGTCTTCTAGTTTCTAGAAGTGTGCAAAGCTTATCAGGATGATCAAATCAAGGGGGGGTAAAATGAGTGGAATATGTATCATACATACAAGATGAACAGTACACAAAATTTTAGTTGAGAAATCAGGAGGAAGGGCACCACTTGCAAGATGTAGACATACATAGGAGGATAATATTAAAACAAAGCTAAAAGGAGTAAATTTTTTCAATGTACACTGAATTCATCTGGTTCAGGATAAGCCCAGTCCAGGTGCCTGTTGTGAACACACTGATGAACATTCGGGTCCCACAAAAGTGTGGAGGTTTTTGACAGAGTGAGTGACGGCTAGGTTATCAAGAAGGATTCTGTGCTTTAATTGAAAGATCCACATCATCTGGATAAACAGACTGATCACCGAGTTCTTTTCACTGTCAGTAATTTGGTGTACAGATATGAATCCGACAGGAATGTTGCGAACGTTCGCATTCACTGTATGATCCATGAATGTTTTTACACAATTCCCATTCCTGCATCACAAATGTAGACTCTTGGTTCCCACATTCCATGTGAAAATAACAGAATTGTTACTAATATTCATTGTGTAGCTGTGATGTTAACTTAACCCATAATTATTAGCTAGTGTATGTAGTTTTAGAAACCAAACTACTTCTGTGTAATTTGATGTACGTGTGTAGCAGTTGTATATGAGATTCATTGGCAGTCCTGTAATGTTGCATATGTTGCTACAGTTGATTTTGCTTCTGCTGTGAAACCTAGAGAACCTGTGTTAGTGTTATTTTGGTACTGAATTGGCAGTTCTATTCTGCTTTATTATGGTGTGGGTACTTTATTCTGATAGTATGGATTCACAGTTAATTTTTCAGAATGCATTTTACAGGATGGCCGTCTATTTTCTGTGATGTTCTAAAAGGTTATGGATGTCTCATTGTGTAGCTGTTCTGGAAACCAGCCACAGTTTTGCTAACCATGGATTTCAAGTATCTGTGGTTTTCCATTTGTATCCATTCTTCCCAGCCATCATGTTGGTATTTATGTACCCACACACTTTTCTTTGTATACACAAGGAATGTCAGTGGCTTCTGCACCAAGAGATTCATGTTTGCTGGAGGCAAGACTGTAATGCCATCAGAAACCACTTTCTCATTGCCTGTATTATAGTTGCAGTTTGTGTCTTTGTGTAACTTTAATTTTGTCTAATATGTGTGTTATAATTTTGTAGGAATGTATGATTTGGTTGAATTTAGATATGTTGAGATTTAGTTAGGCTGTGAGGAGTGCTGTCAGGGGCCATGGAGGCTTTGATGAATGCCGTCATTGGCCATAGTTTGCCAGGGTTTTTGTGTTTTGCCTTTTGGTCACACATATAACTTGTAATTTGTTACATGTGTACTTGTGCTTAAATGGTATTATTTTGGCAGATTGTAATTTTATGGTGTTTGTGTGTAGTTACTGTTGGGCATGTCAGTATCTTAATTCCTGCGCAGTTTGAATAACATGAATACCAGAATTCATGCCAGTGTGGTGCAGTTATTGATGCAAGAGTAGGGTATAAGAATACTGGTAATAGTCTATAGCAGGAAATAGTGTTTTATGATAATGTGATGAATTAGCTGTAGTGCATGACAGTTTGCTGGAATATTGAGACACTAGTATGTGTTGTAAATGGAAAATTGGTTTTATGTTGCAACATTGTGTAGATAGTTTGTATAACATTTCTTCTGTTTGTATAACATTCTGTTCATAAGAAGGGCAAACCATGGTATGGTAATTAAGGCACACAGATGTGCATGTGTGTAGAAATCTTAACATGTGGAGAAAATTATTCGTATAATTCCAACGAAATACACTTTCAACTGTTTTACATATGTGACAATGATGTATACTTATGTTTACATGCATCATTTTTCTTTTGTGCTTGATTCTTCCTGAAGATGGCTTAAGCAAAAACATGTAAAAACAAAACGATGAGTGCCTGTAGTTGGAATTATATAAATAATATGTTTAGTGCACAAAATATGATTAGTATTAAGAATGTGGAGAAAACTGTCTTAACCCTTTAAAGATGAAGCGTATCTGTTTTATATAAGGACTCAGTGCATACCGCGCTGTAAACACTCTCCACTTCGGTTATAAAAACCAGTCTCTTAATGTTTTATAAGGCAAAAGTCGCTGTTTGTTTTGAGATCCTGTACAAAACACATAAACGCAATGTGGGCACCACGTAGAATTTTTTAACTTTAAACCTGGTCATATGTAAAGTTACCGCTAGGCTTTAAAAGGTTAAAGCAGCATGTACCTTAATTATTGTTAAATGTAAGTGTTGTATTTGCAGTAACAGAGTGAAGCTAGTTCTTAACGTTTTTATTAGAACTGGCATTTGATTGATATCTTCTGTCACCATTACTTGGTTAACTGGTAGATAAGCTATACACTGGATGTTGAGTGGGATTTCATGGTTTCAAGTCTGGAGGTGTTAACATATTTAGTGTGTTTTCCAGTTAAACAATACAAGCAGTTGTCAAATGCATGTACGCGCACATGCGTGCCACACACACACACACACACACACACACACACACACAATGCACGTGGTAATATTAACAAATCTGTACAGTGTTTGGGACTAAAAACTGTACATCCTCTAGTAAAAATAAGGGCAGAAGTATGTACTGTGCTGGAATAGGCATATTTTCCAAATATGTTCTTTGCTTCTTTTGCATAGTGCATTGACCTTTTAGGTAATTTAGGTAATTTATCTCATTTTTTCCACAGCTTTTGTTGGTGGAGAATGGTTCACTGATCTAAATTTGTGGTGTGTGATAGGAAAAGAAAATATAAAGTATTTACTCATACATGGGCTACCAACCATGTCATAGCTGGGTCACGTCCAAGGTTTGAGATCTGCTCTGTCACTGTTGTCATGGTGAGTGTGGTAAGGTTAAGGTAGTGACAAGCAGGTTGGAGCACAATACAAGTGACAGCTTAACACAATTTCATATCACTGGACATCAGCAGACCAATAACAAAGGACCACTAAGACACACAACCTACATGTCAATATCTGGTGGTTCTTCACCACATCGACTGTGAAAATGGAGACACGGCACTTCTCTGAAGCAGCTGATAGCCACAGAATGGTTTTAAGAACATGGTTCCCTGTATTTCATACCACATTACATTAGTGGCTGCAGTAGTGGAATTTGTCGCATAGCAACTAGGATGTTGCCAGATCTATGACTGTCTAGATTTGTTTGCTGGTGAGCTTTGCTTAGAAATTTTTTTCATCAGTTATGTTAAGTAAATTCTGTAGCAGGTGTTGCCTGTTTTCTTGAGTATTTGACATCTTCTCTGTGCCCATTTTGTGGTCAGTAATGCATTTATATGACTTGCTTGGGTAAATTTATCCTTTCTCTCCATTTACAATAACTTTCTAGAATATGCAGGAATATTTCCATTGTGTGAAAATATCAGTTTTAGAATTGGAAGATTGAATTATGAGAAAGAATTGACTTTGTTTTATTTTTACTTTGCAGTGGCTAACATGTAATTTATTCTGTTTCCAGATGTGGGTGCATTTGCCTTATCAGTATAATTTCCCTGTACTGTACTTTTAAAGCAAGTTTCTGATCTGGTGGCTATAAAGAGCAGATCTGATACTTGTATGATATGATTGTATGTGTCATGTAGATGACCTTACTGTGCTAATTATGAAATTGTTAATTTTCATTTGTCAGTGAAGTACTGTAGGTAGTTTGTTTTATATAAATTAAAGTGTTATTTGAATATGTTTGTGTTGAGTACATTAACCCTTTAAAGACGAAGCGTATCTGTTTTATATAAGGACTCAGTGCGTACTGCGCAGTAAACACTCTACACTTCGGTTATAAAAACCAGTCTGTTAATGTTTTATAAGGCAAAAGTTGCTGTTTGTTCTGAGATCCGTACAAAACACATAAACGCAATGTGGGCACCATGTAGAATTTTTTAATGTTAAACCTGGTCGTATGTAAACTTACTGCTAGGCTTTAAAAGGTTAATATACTGTTCCTTTATTTTGGATAATTAAAACAGTTGTGACAAAGGAGTTGTAGCTGCATTGTTGTTTTGTTATGTAGTTTATACATGGTGTTATGTAAACATAATGTATTATGTTTGATGATAAATGTTTTAGGATAGAATCGCAAATGCACTTTAAATCTACATATGAAGGGGTATCGGTATTTTAATGTTCTGTGGTTACTTACAGGTACAGCTGCCAACCTGCGGAAAGAAGTCATTCGAAACAAGATCCGTGCCATTGGCAAGATGGCTCGTGTCTTCTCTGTGTTGAGGTAAGGATTGGAACACAGTTCCTGTGCTACATTCTGTGTCAGGTTTGTGTCCTGGTAACGAGATTTTTCAGTGTATAGGGTTGTTATAAGCAAGACCAGAAGGGTGATCTTCAGCAGCATACGCATGTTCGCTCCCCCCCCCCCATATCTCCATGACACTGATGGTCATTTATTGCAGGTTTCAACCCACTGTTCCAGTGCCAAGTAGGAAATTATAAATTTTCCTCAGCTTAATGTAAAATACAGGTTGTATTTCAACATCATGATTAAATATTAATTCTTTTGACTGTTTCTAACAAATACCCCATTCTTCCATGCTGAATGAAGTGGGGGGACAACGTTACATGTAGAATATTCAGACTTGGGGAGATACTGACTTCTGGTTGAGGTATTTTTCTTCTTGAATGTGAGGCCTCATCACTGGTGTCTCCCAACATGTGGAGACAGCACAATTGTCTCAGAACAGAGAAATCTTGTCTCAACATTGACATGTCTCAAAATGTTGGGAGTCAAATACCCTGTGACACAGCGTCACACCCCAGAAGAACAGATGCCTTGCTCGCACTCATGTGAAAATCAGAAACTCACGAACTGTTGTTTCTTTCCTTTCAGAGAAGAGAGTGAGAGTGTCCTTCAGTTGAAGGGCTTAACACCAACAGGCTCCTTGCCTCTTGGTGCACTGTCTGGTGGAAAGACATCACTCAAAAATGGTAAGTTACTGTTCTTGCTGAAAACCGTAAATGTAGGTGATAGAGTAATGTTAAAATGATGGTAGGGAAGTAAAATGTGAAGAGTGTCACATGGGTTTATCTGGTTCAGGATAGTGTCTGGTGGTAATGGTAAAGAATGTTGAGGTCTGCCTTCTTCTGAAATGTGGTGCTGCATTGCTGAGTAATTGGTGTCTGACATTTCAAGATAACCCAGTGTCTCATGTTCACGAGTTAAAATTCTGCTTTGATATTTTGACCATTGAAAATGAGACCACAATTTTGTGTCAAAACATCAGGGCATTCATTATCCAGTGACGCAGCACCACATCCCAGAAGAATGAACTCAGCAGCTATAGTGTCACAGGCAGCTAAGAACTCAACTGTCAGTTTGCTGGTGTATAAAACATCATTTTTCCCTCTGAAACTTTTTGGGGGGCGTTTGGGGGGGGGGAAGGGGGAAGGTTCAAGTATTCTGGAATACAATGCCATGTGTATGGGTAAGTGGCTACTGACATTTTATAGAAGCTTACTGCCTCCAAGTGGCTACTGACATTTCATAGAAGCTTACTGCCTCCAACTGGCTACTGACATTTCATAGAGGCTTACTGCCTCCAAGTGGCTACTGACATTTCATAGAAACTTACTGCCTCCAAGTGGCTACTGACATTTCATAGAAGCTTACTGCCTCCAAGACGACTGGGGCCCTGAAGTTGGTAAGAGGAAGCTCCTATGAAATGTTGGTAATCGGTCAGCACAGGGTCACATCCCAGAAGACTTGAATCTTTGTCATCACTGCCATCAGGCCTCAGATCCTTTGTATTTATATGTCAAATGTTTCTGATGTAAGTACTATGAGTTCATGAAATGTGGTGTTAGAAAAGGCCAGTGTTTTATATATATTTCTGTTTACTCTGAGAAGGGGTGGTACATGTATAAGGTAGAGCAAAAGGTAAGGAATTTTTTTCTTGTGTTAAGTAACTGCCAAAAAGTACTCTGTACAGTGGATTTTTCACTTTGTGAATACTGTGAGATACAGTGAACACCCTTTGCATCTACAGCTCTGCAAGGTTTTTCGCCAAACCACAAAATCACATCATTTGCTGAGGCAAAGGGACTGGATGCCATTAATGAGAGAATGCCCCCAAGAAAAGATGCTCCACCAACCCCAGGTGGGGATGATAAGAAGCCAGTGGTATCTCCAACACAACAGGGCAATCAGAACAGTAATTCCCATACTAACACCAATGCTCACTCATGAGCTGTCCTCAAGTACCATGTTGCACAATGCACCATGAGGTAAGCTTCTTGGGCCATATTTGTTAACATTCGCTTTTTGATTCTTCAGTTATTTGTGACTGTGTGGTTGTCATTGTAGTGTTGTCATAACTAATTTTCCATAAGATTTTTATCACATTCTGTTTAAGAAGATCAGTAGTTTGAATGAAATGTTGTATAGAATCTTCTATTAAAGTCCTTGCATACATTTTATATATGATATATAAAACAAAAAACGCCATTTTGAGGACTGTCCATGCACACATAATGCAATAAAAGTTGCAGTGTCCATCACTGGATTGTCCAGAAGTCCTGTTAACGAGAAATGGACTATGAGGCCAGTTATGTTTCACTATTCCATCAGACCACAGTACCCAGGATAGATGCCAAGAGTTTGGCCATCAGTCACTGGTGTCTTTGGTTTTTCTCTCACTCACTCACTCTCACACACACACACACACACACACACACACACACAATGTTGTGTAAGTAGTGGTGAAAATGGAAGAGAAAGTGCAGCAGGGGAAACAGGACAGGATGTCAAGTGACGGACTAAATGGGTAGGTTTGTCTATGAGCTTGCTTCAGTCTAGTTCTGGTAAATTGAAACTTGCGGGGTGAGGGAGTGGAGAAGGAAACAAACAGAAGGGAGGTGCAGGGTATGAGGCTGGTACCTTTTTTATAGCACTAGATGTCGGTGAAAAATGCCAGTCCCTGATGTGTTGGCTGCTAGAACACTGGGAGCTGGCAGAATCACAGTAATGTAAGCGATTAATGTTTTTGCACAGATAGTAGTCACTGAATCATGTACCCTGGCCAGACCAATACCCACCCCATGCTGTCCACTTTCCTTAAATACCTTCCAAATCTCAGTTTACCAAAAGTACACTGTAAGTACACTAAGATATACATTAGGTGTATAGTTCTTTTACCTGGAAAATTACAACATCCAGCAACCCTTTAGTCCCATATGTGCCAGATATCACAACTTTTACTCCATTTACTACCAGTTTACGTGATGGATTTGGATGAAATTTGGTACAGGAGGTTTGAGCTAAAATGTTGCATATTATTATAAGAATTTGTTACCACGCATCTGTTTATGTCCCTACAGTAAGTGGCACTTTCATCACCTCCATCATACAAGTTTTTACATCCACTGTATTTTTATTATTGGTTGTAGGAAATTCAAAGAAAATGTGTGGTGTTGGTGTGGCCTCCAGGGTATAACATTTATACCATGTTTTGTGAAAAAGCAATCACCTGGTTCAGAAGTTGGAACGGACAGTTGACACGCACAAGACAGCATGTTGATCTTGTAAACCTGCTTTTTTCTTCTTAAGGAAGGGAAGTAGGATATAAAAAGGTATCATGCAGAGTTTGTATGTGCGTATAGTTGTAACCTGCATACAACATTTCACATGTCTAACTCATCAAAATGACTAGCTAAATACAGATTGTGTGTGTCCACCATGTTTGTTTTACATTGTACAAACAAAAAGTTATCGAAATCTATGTTACCTATGTTTTGAAGCTATGTTATGAGTCATCATCTGTGGCGCCTTCATTAAGTGGCATGATAGTCCACATTATGAAATTAAATCATATGATAGGCTTGTGTGTTCTTATGCCATGTGCAATGTTTTTCCTGATGTTTTGGAGAAACTTGCAGCCTCCATCTTCAGAGTGCCTGAATATGGTTCAGGTGGATGCTCAACTGACTGGGAGGAAGAAGCATCTGTTTTATAGGAAGATTGCAAGGATTTTGGCTAGTCTGTAGCTTAATGATTTTGAGTTTTGGGGTTCATTTATCACAAGTTTATTGCTGTGCAGCAAACCAGTAGAAGTAATAAGCCAGAAGCATATAAACTTGATAGCATAACTAGGCACTGAATATGATGTGTGTATAGGTGTTAAAATATATAATGTCAAAGATTGTATGATGTAGAGTAGATAAAGGCATTTGTTATTTTCAGTGACGTTTTTATGTGGCAGCCACATCATATGTAAAATACACAGGGTTCATGTTTGACACTGCAGTTGTAATTTTATATTTTTGCAGGTTTGCAGCAGAGGCTGAATGCTTTATGTCATGCAGTGATAGTGGCAACAATGAATGGGTGCATTGTGTATCATCAGCACCATCCATTTCACTACTTTCCCGTGTCTACATTACTTGTGTTGGTAGGTCACCGCCTATCGTCATCATCATTACCATCACACATACAACATTGCTAGTGTACTACCACAAGATAGCGTTTATAGCCATTGCCTGCATCATGATGGCAAAGCTGCAGCGGGCTGCAGTACAAACTTGGCAATGGGAACATTCTTGTTATCGTTACTCGGTATTACAGTGCTGGCAACCCTTCCCCTGCCCAAAGTGTCTTCTCCACAAGGCACTGTAAAAGGTTGTTTCAGAATGAATGAAAGGGAGCATGAAAGGAGAGAAGGTAACAAGGGGCCGTTCACAGGACTGTGTATCCTACCATTTTGAATCAAGTGTTATTTAAGGTTTTAATGTGGTTAATGAATTTGGATGGTACATAATCCTTACTAGTCATAATATTTTTGAGGAAATCATATTTTTGCTTCAGTTTTATAGGTTGTTTTTGAATTATGTTCAATATTCTAAGTGGAATACTGATACAATTTGTGTGGATGTTGTATTAATTCCTCATTCAGAATTTTATGTTATAGGGGTACGCCTAATATTTTAGAGGCCTAGATAATATGTGTTTGTTTTTCTCTAGAAAGTGCATTCAAATTTCCTTCATGAATAATCAGTAGAATTCAGACTCTAAAAATCCATATGTTGATAAGGAAGTAGAAAAAGTATTTTGTCACCATTTGAACTTTAGCAGTATGGATTGAAGTTTGTGATACATTCTTCACCGCCATTTTTATGATGACCTCCTCCTCCCTGTAGAAGAAGGTTTCTTAAGGGAATTTATTTGAAAATAATTTTTAATGGTCATAGTGTCACCCCCATCTAGTGCTGAGGTTAATGTGTGGAGCCATATCTCCACTCCCCTGTACATTCTCATGGCATGATGCTTAATTGAGCACAGGGATAACTTTACCTTTTTAGTGTATTTTGCCAGTTTGATTTAGTTATTTTCATTGCAAGGGAAGTATGAGAAATGGTAAGCTGTGTCCTGATGAATGGCCTCCTGCATTATTGGTATATGCTTTTGGATAGGGAGGACATGGTGGTGTAAAAGGATTGCTTCCCATGACAGAACTATAAATGAACTGACTTGTCTTGTGTCCTTCAAAGCATTTTGTCAGTGGCTTATTTTTATTGATGTTTCAGTTAAATGACGAAGCAGAAATTAGGACTTAAATGTATGCAGTACTTTTTTTGCTCTATGCTTCTAAAGTATGAAGCTCGGGTGTTTGTTAATAATACAAACTTGTTGCATTATTTGAAAGCAATATAATTGCCTCTTTGGATGTTCTCTCTATCCAAAGTCATGCATGTGTTGTTTATACATAGTCAATTAGATCCAAAGAAATTGGAGAAAGGTAAATGTGGCGACAATCTGTAGTTACTGTATTTATTTACATCATAATTCAGGTTGTTTTAAATGAGGAAGTTGTAAGATGTGAGGTTCTGACAACAGTGTTACTGAAGATTTAAGTCTTCTGTGTTGTGCCATGTCTACTGGCAAGTAGTTACTAATATTTCAGAAGGTTGTAGTATCTTCATCTTCAGGGTGAAGCAGTGTTTTTGGACTGCTGGGTGCTGAAGATGATGATACTACAGTCATATGAAACTTAAGTATCTATTTACCAATTGAGATGTTATAAAAACCCAGAAGACTTGAGAATCATCAGGAAGATGTATTTAGGAACAAAAAGTAAATGGATATGGGGTTAGAGAAAAATGATTTATGGAGTATCAGGAAGTGCAGGGATTAGGTTCAAGGTATTTGGAATTGTTGATTTAAATGTTAAATATGGGTGTAGGAATGCCATCTGCAGCGTGCAGCTCCATCAGTTTCGATTACCATGTTTCCATTGCCTTAAACATAAGAAAATCTGAATATTCAAAGAGAAAGGAAATGACAAAAGTAATAAAAATACAAATTTAAAATGTGTAAAAAAAGGGTTGTACTATTAAATACATTATAATTTTTGTGTGTTTTTTCTTGCTAAAGAAAAATGAAATGAAAATGATATCTCTCTTTGCTACCAAGTTGTACTTATTCATTTTCTTGTACAAACATGTTACATACATAATTAATACTACAGAGGTTAGAGTGTGTAAGACTCATTCTAAGGGATTCCTTGTATGTGAAGTCTTAAAAGAGAGGAGTATAATTATACCATATAAACTCTATATTATGTCCCTCGGAAAAATGTCTGGTGCGGTAAACTGAGTGGTATTTATGGAGAATGATAGGCGAATAACATTATTCCCTTCCAGCTTTGATAAGAGTTTTATACATTTGTTTAATTTAGTCTCATTAACTGTCACCATGTTTTCTTACCATCTTCATCTTCAGTGAATACTGATATTTTCTTAATGACTATTAAAACAACAAAGGAACTTATGTTTTTATATCCATGTATGTTATTGTCTGTATATATATTATATATATATTTTTATTTACATAGACCTTTGTTTTGACTCTGTAGAGATCTTGTTAGGAAAATGAAGCTTTTTTTAAAGAAAAATCTAATTGATTATAAAATTTGTGTCATGGTTTTTCAGTGTGAACTAGGAGGAGAGTGAGACCGAATGAGTGTGTGTATACATGTCAGTGAGATTGGTGTTAAAGGGTTATGGAAGTTATGTAAAGACCTAATGCAGCCATAGAACTGAATACAAAGTCAATGTTTTCACAGAAAGTCTTGTTCTATAGAAGCAGATCATACCGAGGGACTTGTTCTTTGTACAGTAAACAAATCATGAACGTCATTATAATGTTTTTTCATTCAACCGTAGTTTGTTAGAAACTTGCTTCCTGTCCAGTCATATGCCAGTGTCTGTTTTTCTTGATGAGAATATACTTTGAGAGAAAAAATGCTATTTCTCATAAAAGCAAAGAAAGTTACATCTTTTTTCAGAAATAATGTCATATATCTGCCATGTATATCGGGGAGAGAGAATAAGAATTTTCCTCGAAGCCTTTTGAAATGCATATTTGCTATAATGATCGGATTGTATATGTCTCCTGTTTCAGTCGTTGCTTGGGGTGTAAACTAATGCATCACCACTTCTGACCTTTTCCCCAAAGTTTCATCACTCAGATGGGACTCTTGCCTTTTCTACTACATAGTCTGTAAGGAAGTAATCTATATACTGTTTATGGTGTCTTGGAAAGTTTTGCAGTGAATATCTTGTGTTGATGTGTTTTTCCATTATTTTCCGTGAATTTGCCTTTTCCTCGGGCGTAAGCACAGAGGATTACAAATGAAGGAACTTGTAAAAGGCTGATATAACAGACTGGTAAATGTGAATGTTACTGATATTGGTGGACAGGAGGATGCCGTAGTATCCTTCGTCAAGGCTCCTTCCAAATGGACGTGGCGGTAGAAGTGTGCATAACTTCTGTTGTTCCTGGATTTATTGTTACTGCAAGTTTCCCCTTCTCAGTCATGTCATTGTGCATAAATCCTCCCTTCTTGTGTGTAATATTACGTAATTGTACAGTATTCACAAGTGGGACTGTTTTTTTATATTTCTTTTTTGCGAAGTGTGATCATCTTGCCAATGTTGTTGATTAAATAAATGTTATTGCTATATCTCGTAAAGACAAAGGAAGACAAAACAATTATTATTATTATTATTATTATTATTACTATTACTACTGCTACTACTGTTACTACTACTACTCTACTACTAACAAAAATACTACTACTAAAATAACTACAACTTCTACATCAACAATTACCACCACCACCATAACTACTACTACTACTACTACTACTACTACTGCTACTATTACTACTACTACTGCTGCTGCTACTACTACTGTTAGCAGTGTTTTTAATGACCTCCTTCCTCACTATTCTTTACTCAAGTGTAACATTACACTTCAAAAAATGGTAATACACTAGTGTCATCTTGGGAGAAATAGTGATCTGAATAAAAGAATGTTCAGACCAATTTCTATATTTGTTATTCATGCTGTTTCTCAGGACTGCTTAAACTGATCATAATATCAATGCCTTTTATTAAAACTTGCATGATAATGGTGGAATGCTACAGAGTTACCAATGGAACATGCTCAACTGGCTTACCACAGACAGCTAAAATTAAGACATTATATACATATATGTGTGTGCATATATATGTGTGTATATGTGTGTGTGTATATATATATGTATATATATATGCACATATTACTAGATTCATATCTTGTTTAACACTGCTTGAAATATAGCTGTAGTAGGCTGGTCATTAACCCTTTCAGGATGGACAAAACTATACACTCAGGCATTTGCCGGCCTAGGTCAGGAAATACAGTATTAGTTTTGTGGTTAGTATAGGGTGTCCATAATACTTCTAAGAAAAACAACTTAATACTTTTAAGAAAAGCAAGAACCTTTTCAGATGTCTGTACAAAAAAAAGAAGCCTAGTACATTTGGGAGAAAAAGGGGACACATTTTAAAGATCAAATTTTCCACAGACAAGCTGCCACTCATACATATGCAAGTGCTATGAGACTGCTATGTAATACCTTTTTACAAATGTGAGTACATTATATTTTAATTAACACAAAACAGATCCAAAAATAAAGTTCTGCATTTACACAGCAACATTAAATGGTATTAGGAAGGCAGACTGTATGGCATACACAGTCAGTGGCACGTGTTCTTAGGAAGACTCAGAGAATTTTCTGTTTATCACCACTTAATGTGCTACAATTTCACAACATTGCCAACAATACAAAGCAATTTCATGATCAATTTCCACCAACATATGTACAAAACCAAAGACAACAAACACTGCACTCTTTAACCATCAGTGTAGGATACAGAGATTGTGTTATTGGAATGATGTGCGTAAAAAATTTAGAAACTCAAAAAGCAGGGATTTTACTGTCCTGAATAAATTTCTTGGAACACTGGGACTTTTTTTATAAAGGGAATAGTCCTGGGAAAAATGCGGTGAATGGGAACCCAAGCCTTAGTGTGTACACTGGAAGGAGAGAAAAAGAACAGGGTTTAAATGATTCACACTATAGTGTTCCTGTTAGATTATTAAAAACTTCAAAAAAGCATACAAATGTGAAGGTGTAGTGCTATCTAGCACAGCTTCGTACATGTTTTTAAGGTATAGAAAATGAATGACATGCCAGTACAGCATCTGGCATGCAGTTTGTAAGGTCATAATGTACATTATGGGTTTTACATGTGTAAAGTAGCATATATATGATGCTCGGCACACAAATACATTAAAAAAAAAACAAAAACAGCAGACACTGCTCTAGTGCAGCATCTGACTGTTAACATCATGTGTCATAATATATATATATATATATATGGCGACTGTCCTGAAAGGGTTGTGGTTCTGATATGCTGGATGGTTGGCAGAGGTGCTGGGAAGTGTTCTTCACTGCAGTGTCCAGAATGACTCTGCAGCTGACCTGTTCTTAATGTCAGTTGCATAAGAAGTGACTTGCTTCAGGATTTGACACCAGAGCTGGTCTTTTGTCTTCAGTGTTAAGGCTGAGAACACTTGAGGCTTTAAAGGATTCTGATGATGGTATGTGATAGTTGGTTTGACCAGTGCTTTGGACATTATCTGTCGTCTCAGGCTGATTGCATCACAACATTCTGAAAACTGGTCCGGTTTTTTCTTCAGGTGGAAATAGGGAGACGGATATTAATCTCATGAGACCATTAGAAAGATCCTGATGCTGAGTGGTAGAGAGCAGCTCTTTCTAACAGGCCCACCAAACCAGGATCCCACTCCCCCATTTCCATCTGAAGATAAAAGCAAACCCAATTTTATTTAATGTTTTAAATGAGTTGTTAAATAAAATTAACATGGACTGCGTACAGTGTGATGAAAGAGTACACGATCCCGTGTACTACCATAATGGTTGATTCTGTTTCACATACGTAGATGTGTTCTGTAACCGATCTAACAAACCAACGTGAAACTAAGCAATTTAGTACTTTATGTCACTCAGTAATTTATTGTTTCTTAAGCAGAAAATAAACATTAACAGAAATGTCACATTTGCCTTGCATTTTAAATGCAGTAACAGGTAAAAGCTAAAGCTCTGCTATTACAGGCCTGGACAGGCCCTTAGGGCTTCAGGAGGTTGAGGCTTCCAGGATTGGTAGACTTTTTGTGCATGAAGGCGGTAATGTTGTCAGCCCTATGCAGCAGCTGCCTTTATTCCTAGGAGATATCCCTGGTACTCATTTCTGTTAGATGCTGAGTTGACCGTAGGGGCATAGGGTGGCCAGAAGGATTAAGTCAATGAAAAATCTCGAACCCATCGGGAATCAAATCGGCAACCTTCCAACGTGTAGTGCTGTGCCTCAACCATGCCACCGCGAACCCAATAATAGGTACAGAAGAGAAATAAATATCTCATAAAATTCCAAGTACATTTCTGAATTTATATAATTTGCAGTGTCTGCCCATGCATCAGAGTTGGTATTCTAGAGAAAACTATTAATGGTAACAGAGGAGTGTAAATACAAAAGTTGTTAATTTTAGGAAGAACAAGACAAGCAGTTTGCGTATAATGTACCATTGAGGTGCATTTGCGTAACCATGTTGCTGTGGGAAAGCAAGAAGTATTACACATTCTGAGTGGGTGTCCAAAGCCTTAGTTATCCAGCATGCAAAGTGCATGCATTGTATTGTCATCTGTAGCCTGTCTGGCTCTACCATATTTTTCCACTTTATGTTTGAATGGCATGATTTTCAGAAGGTTACTGATGTGTTTTTATATTCTCTACAACTTTTGTGTGAAACATTTCTCATTCTAAGAAGAGCTCAGTGAGATATCGCAAATGTGCATACATCTTCACGTAAAGTAGCCATTATTCTTGTCAGAGTTTAATGAAATATGGAGTTTTGGGACACATTTTTAAAAAATTTTCAAATATCGGATTTCATGAAATCCAATCCAGTGGGAACTAAGTTGTTCTATGTGGATGGATAGACAGACAAACATGACTAAGGTAGTAGTCACTTTTCAGAATTTTGCAAATGCTAAAAACTCAGAAAAAAATTGTTGTCTTTGCTGTTACATGCATGGGTTTTAGTCATTGCATTGTGCAGTTCCTAGCCCTATTGCTAGGGTGTGTGGGGAACGTACGTATGTAATCGTGATTGTGTGGTGGATCAGAGATAGAGACTAGCTCTTTCTGTGAGGCTCACCGCAAAAGGATCTCCCCCTCCCCCCCCCCCCCTTAGTCACCATGTTAAGACAAAAATAAACCTGCATTTTTGAAACAGTGTGGTGCAAGAAATCCAAGATGAAGGACAGTGTCCAAAATGCCCGTTGAGCTGGTTGAAATGTACCATTATCATACTTGTTTTAGATTACATTGCATTTAGTTTTTGTGATAAAAGAGCCTCCCTGATTTAGTGTAATTGAATTGTGTTGGTCAGCTCTTATTGCACATCTTAGTTGCTGCCTAATTTGTAATGGGCGTGAATGCATGAAATATAATTGTCAAATTTTATTCATGTTTGTACCTACACACATTGACCGTTTGCTGCACTAAAGTAGTCTTTTTGTTGTGATGACAAAGGGCAAGGATTAAAGTAATCTGCTTTATGAGATGCTGTTATTGATGAATCCAGAACCTTCAGGTGTCCTGTTCCTAACACAACTGCAGAACATGGATGACACCTGCCACTCTGATGCAATAGCATTCCTGTGCTATGTAGAGAATTATTTCATTGACTTTTTACATAGAATGCAGTCACTAATGCTCATTAAAATTCAGGCACTAACTGGAGAAAAATATGACTGAAATAAAACATTGTAAAATCAGTGCAAGTTTGTGGTATAAATCTGGCTTCTGCGTAATGTTTGAAGAGCACGGAAGGTGAAGATTTGTATCTGCTTGGATGTTACACTGTGTCGAGGGGTAGATGGTTGCACACGTTTCGAAGGTCATGGTGCCTTCATCTTCAAGGTCAGACAGTCAAGAAGAATAACTGACCCTGCAGATAAAAGCACCATGGTCCTTTGAAGTGTGGCTTACCCTTTACCACTTGACATGACATAACATTCCAGAAGACTTGAGTCATGAGCAGCATCACTGCAAGAACCTTGGACCTTGCAGCTTATGAGGTGTTACAGGAAGACAGATGTTTGTGTGCTCAGAATTCATTTCGGTGTTCAGAAGTTGCTGTTCTGTGTAATTGTGCTGTATGATGATCATACCAACTAGTAGATATATAACATTTTCCATTTTTCCTTTTTCTCTTAGCCACTCTTTGTTATCCTGGCATTATTCTGTTGGTCTTGTTTCTGCATTCTCCAATACATTTTTATATTCTGTGTGTTCATGCACCATGTTGATGTGGATAGTATGCGGTTTGTACAGGGTGTTTTGGATTGTATCCTTCTTTGATAGCAGTAGTCATCTCCGTTTCATTGATACTATACTGAGATTAAATTTGTGTACAGTTTAAAAATTAAAATGTCCCGTCCACTACTACAAGTGTCATTTAACCCTATATACCATCTTGCTGTATGTCTCAAGTGCTCCTGGCAGAATGTTTGCATGTTGAGCTGACTGTTGTATGGCATAAACATTCATGTACATGACATTGTCACAGAGGTTTCATTTTAGTTATCCTTAAATAAAAGTTTTATCAGAATGAGCATGAATTCACATGATTTCTAAGCTTGGGGTTTCTGTTGAGAGTGAGCAATGCAGGATTTGAATATTTTTCAGCAGTTGTACAGTAAGGTCTTCCTGATCGGTCAGCGACATGAAGATGGTATTATTGAATGTGTTGGAGACTGTGTCGTGTGTCCGTCATCAGGGTTCATGTTTTGAGTGACACATCTGTCGCTTGTGTTTATATGCGTAATTGCTCTTCCAGCCCACTGTTTACTTTGATCTGTCCACAATCGAGGAGCAACCACACATGTAAACGTGACAGTGGTGTTGTTCATCATGATAGAGGGGGACAGTCTGAAAAACATATACCATCTCTGTTTTCCGATGGCAGTTCACTTGAAGAGATTAAATGATGTTGAGTGTAGTTTTTTTTATCTCACAGTCTGTGGCAAAATTCCAGCATAACATGTTCTGTTTAGCTCTAAACATTCTTATTGTGAACCACAATATAAATATCACTGTTGTTGATTGGCTGTTATTGTTGCCTATCTTAATTGCATGCTCAGTACAAAAGGAATATTTTAAATTAAGTTTATATATGTTGCTTCCTTTTACTTGTACAACAAAGCTGTCCATTTATTCATCCACATGATTTATTACAGTTCTTTTGGCCAGTTGCATAGGGTGATTGGATGCTTAAGCAGCTCTGACGGTTCCAAAATGTTGTCTGTACTTGTTGGGTAATGTAAGTCATTTCATTACATGACATGATTGTTTTGTGTTGCTTTATGTGATTGACGCTGACATACCACTTCCATTTTGTCTTGGGTTTAAATTTCAGGGCAGCATCATTGATTTTCTGTTGTAACTCATGACAGCAAAACTTGTCTTTCTTTGTAACTGATATGCTGAATTTTTATGCCTGGAAGTGCAAAGTGTAGAATTTGTGTAGGAATAAATTGTGATAGAATTGTAAGCTTTCTGATCACCCTATCAACCCATGTATATGTGATGTGATAACATGCATTTATGATGGCAGAGGTGAAAGTACAGTCACTTCTATATGACCTGAGGAATAAGCAGCTGTTTATTCTATTTTGTATCCTCTGAACTCTTCAAGTAACTATTGCTGCAGCACTTGTATTTCAGAATTGTGAGAACTCCCAGTTCCAGTTGCATACTGTGGGAGGAGTGTTGCCCTAATTCCTGTGATTGAAGACTACAAATTTCCGTACCTAGAACCTTTGCTGTGTTTATCCATTATCTCCCATCATTAATTTTTGTGCATCACACTGAGACATGGTTTGTGTGTTGTACTTATTCTAAGGACGATAAAACAGTCTTTTTTTTAAAGGCTCTGAAACTGAGAAAATGTCTCTTTCAAGTCCATTTGATACTCCCAGCCTGTACTTTCATTCTGTTGTTTGATTTATGGCAGTGAGTAGATTATTGCCCATTTCGACAACTTCATGCATTCTTGTGTACCATGTGTCTCCGTTGAACCTGTCTCAGTGAGTGGAAAAAAAAAAAACTAGTCTTACTGTTATATATACATATACATATATAAATATATATATATATGTCAGAACATTTTGTACTATACACATTAAGTATAAACTACATGCATAATATATTAAATATCTACTCATATTTACATACACGTAATCTCATATGTTACATGAGTACATGTATGTAAATACGGCTAAGTAATTACTAATAATATGAATAAGAATAATGAAGTATATACTGTACATACCATAAAATTTCAGTGCCATTCCCCCCCCATATTTTCTCCCCACTCCAGAAGACACGAGTATTTGTTCATACCATTCATACCTTAGTCCATAGCCCTCCCCTAGTTTGTTGTGAATGTTTGCATTGTTTCAATATAAAATTTCAGAAATTCTAAAATAAAGCCTATTATTTCCATGTGTAATGGTTTTATAAATTTCTTCATTTCTCCTCCTGTCCTTCATGTTGCCAGTAAATACTATCCATTCCAGTTACCATATTGCATTACAGAATTTTAAGTTTAAAGCATCATAATGTTTTACTGTCTACATTTCTTATTGTTAACATTAATGTCTACTTCACTCTTGACTTCATGTGAATATTTAATTTGATTTGGCTTCATATTATCGGTGTGCATATAATAGCTCAGGTGGTTAGATGGTTCTGACAGCAAGGAACTGGATTCCATTGTGGGTCAGCTCATGTATGGATGGGAGAAATGGTATGTTTTTCGTACAGACATCGGTTTTCATCTGGCAGTCATCATTCCAGTAAATACTTCATATTTATCCACTTCGTAAGGTATGTGATATGCCAAAGAGGACAGCACTTTACCAGTCTCAAAAGTAAGAAACGTGCCTTTGTAACAACATTAGAATATTTATTGTAACATATCTTCTGTCATAGTGAGATTTGTGTTTCGACGAAGGGGACTGTGAAGGTCTTTTGGCGTGTGATGCAACATAGACTTGTGGGCAGTGATTCATCTACTTTGTTCCTATTATCTGCATTGATGTGAATGATCCTAGATGGAAGGAATTGCTATTTTACTGTGCTCAACTGAAAGTGAAAAAGAATACATGGATGTTTGAAATGTTGGCTTAAAAATGAAGGGACCTTAGGAATTACAGAAAATGTTTATTGTGTGGGAAGTGTGTAATTTACCTCGTGGGCATTTTTGACTTCATGTTGAAGTGTTTGTGAGATTTGAGACAGGAACATTCTATATATGCTGGTTGTGTATAATATTGTATTAGATGTGCATCATTATTATAATCTGATAATAACTGATGACATCACTAATATAAACATTGTAAAAGATATGTCTCAGGATTAAGAAGCAGAAAGCAGTTACTTTCTACCACACTACACATCTTGACATAAAAGTTATCTGTGTTACTGTATTCTGTTATGCCTAAAAATGAAAAACCATGCATCTGTGAGATGACTGTCTTGTTTGTGTATGGGCATATTTTGAATCCGTTGACGATTTTCACACAACTTGGAATAACATTATTGTGCTGGAACACACTCCAATGCCATACTTTTTAATTTTCTGTGATCAAGAAAAGATCATTGTGAATGCATAAACTTGTGAAGCAACATTGACATTAGTGCCACTTAATTTTGAGCCTGCTAGTAGACTTTTGTCAAATATCCAACTCTTATTATGGTCATATTTGTTATTGAATATAAAATAGCAAGGTTACAACAGCGTGAAAATTTTCTGTGCCTTTTGGTTGTATGGTGATAACAACTGAAATGTTGGAGCTAGCCATTTCAAATTTGATAGAGCTATGTCAGAAACATACCTACATATTAGAGATACATTGTGACTGATAAGTAGGTGCCTTAACTTCAGCACCATCCCAGGATCATTTAGTCAGAAATGTTTCTTGCATGGGACCATTTATCAAGGGTATGTATTTATCACGATGACCTGAATGTGGTAGCGGTGGCGGCGGCAGCAGCGGTGGTGGAGGATGAGGGAAGACATACATACGTGCGTGCATGTGTATGTACATGTGTATGTAGATACACACATACGTATGTACACATACTTGCACGCATACACGCGCGCGTGCATATACACACAAGCCTGAGGGAAAGAGAACACTTGGAAGACCTAAGTGTAGATGGGAGAAGAAGGTTAAAATTGATGTTTGAGAAGTGGGATGGGGAGGCGTGGAGTGGATTGATCTAACTCAGGCTAGGGACATGTTGCAGGTGCTTGTGAATGCTGCAATGAACCTTCGGGTTCTGTAAAGTGTGGGGAGTTTCTTGAGTATTTGAGCACCTGTTAGCTTCTCAGGAAGGACTGTCCTCCTTGCAGTCAGTAAGTCAGACAGACAGAGAGCTAGATAAGATCTACTTCAGTTATAAAATAACAATTAAGGGATCAGACTAAATGAATAACAAACATATTTTGAAATAAAACCTTCAGTTCGTGTAATATACAAAAGATGACCACATTGTATCTTATCCAAGCCAGATAAGTAACAGAATTTCACATAACTTCCTTTGCAAGACCTAGTATCTCTTATCACTGTAATCCACAGCTAAACAGTGCTCATAAACATTTAAGAAGTGACTATAATGTTACGTAGTAAGTGACTGAAGTTATGAAGTACCAAACTGACATTATCCAGTTCAGATGTAGGTGATTTACCCTGCAGGTCTGTATTAAATATCATATAAAATTAGTACTCCTTTTACATACAAATACCTTCGTAACAGGTGAAGAACATGTTCGTATCACATACGTGAACACACACATATTTACAGCATATCACATTCTGGAAATAGGAACTCATCCTAAAGCCTTACATTCCGTGGTATCTGCACTATGAAATTATCACAGCTCTATTAACATGTCAGTAATAATAATAATATTATTATTATTGTTATAATAAATCAAAGGATAGTTGTAATTCAAAGCAGTATTATTAAAGACGTTGTCTCATTTATCTGACATTGCAGTTTTGTAGCCATAAAGCTGTAGACCAAGTGAAACTCTTCTTCTTTTGGACTTTGTCCAGCGACATAATTTTTAGTACATGAAGTTCAAAAGAATAAGACTGTTTTACTTAGTTGTGTACCATCCTCAGAGCACTACAGAGTTGAATAGTATTGTAGAGTTTCAAAAAATTCATCCCAGTCAGAACACATAGCAATTCATTTTGGGTTGAATCAGAGTATAAGGTTGTCAGCAAAGTGCACAATGGACTGTAAGGGCTGTACCCATACTCAGTCATTCAAGGTGCAGAATGTGTCACATTATGAAGCCCTGCTGAAATAACACATACAGTGAAACTCGCTTAAGAAAAACCTGGTTAAGAAAATTTCCTGCCTAAGAAGTCAGGATAAAAAAGCACCAGAATTCTCCCATTTCATTAATATTACCCTCTTAAGAAACTTCCCACTTAAGAACTAGGATTTTCTTGGAATTTTCAAAATTTTGTGAACAGAGTTTCACTGTATTAATACAGTACATGTGGATGTAAGCTACTTGTCTCATTGGTTTATCATAGTTAAGACATGCAGGCTTGTCATTTTTCATCAAAATATAAATGAAAATGCATTAGGCCTTTATAACAATCTGTAATTTTTGTGTTTCAATGAAATCATCAATAAATTTGAGTTGAGATCATAGTGCTAAATTTAATCAAAATCATTTAATTCAGAGTGATGCTATGACACTTGAATGAATACAGCAAAATTTATGGGTATGGGTGCAGTACTCTGCCTGTAAACTAAATTTTATTAGTAAGGATGTCATGGCTATTAACAATACTTATTTGGCAATACTTCAAATGCTTACTGTGATTTATAAAACAATTCTAATGTTCATATAAGTGTTGATCCTTAGCAAAAAATACATATTCCAACCAAATTTGACCAGAGAAAAAATGTTCTGTCATTTGTGGGGATGGATGTTGAACACAATATTCACTTCCATAAATAAGGCACTCATATCAACAAAGTGTTACAAAACCGAAGGAAAGTAAACAAGTAATATTCCTCCATCCACAGTTCAGTCGGCTGTGCTGTGTTGAAACACAGTTTGTCATTGGCTTCTCACTGTGGAGGCACTTGTACTATCCCAGGCCAGTCCGTGTGAGATTTGTGGTGGACAAAGTGGCACTGGGACAGGGTTTTCTCTGGGTACTTCAATTTTCCCCTCTCATTATCATTCCACCAATGCACCATACTCACATATCATTCATCCTTCATCAATGCTATATAATCTGTCTCTCACACACTCATAGTTCAGTCAGCAGAGATAAGTGGAACATTTTGGGACATAATAATAATGTAGTTGGGCTCATAAAATTTTCACCAGACCTCTCTTCAAAATGTGATTGCTTGTAAGAGAATTCTGTTGAAACAGTCAATATGAATATGAGTGTTATATAAACACGGGCCCAAGGGAGGGGATGATGATAACATTCAGTAAAGATGAGGAGTGTAAGTTGAAAATAATGTACAGGAATGAAGACTTTGAGTATAAATATACCTTGTGACTAGTTAAGTTCATCTGGGCTTTGTTTGGTAATGCAAGCAGCTTGTTTCACATTCCACATATGAAATATGATTTTGTTTCCTTTCTCTATGTTAGTAAACAACTTACAGATTCTGTTGCAAGCTTTCCAGATTCTTGATCTAAACAATGGATTATTGGAAATTTGAGATTTTCCTCCAAACTGTTGGCACGTTGAAGACAGAGGCAGTGGTTTCTTCTGAAGTGTTGGTACCTTGGAGATGCAGACAGTAGGTACCTTAAAAATGTTGGTCCCTTGCAGATGCAGATAGGACATGCCTCCAAAATGTGTGTACTTTGGAGATGCAGACGGGATGCCTCCGAAATGCTGGTGTCTTGAAGATGCTGACATCAGATACCTCCAGAATGTTGATACCTTGGAGACTGAGGCAGTGCGTTTGCCCAAAGTGTTGGTACCTTGAAGATGCAGACAGCAGTTTTGTCCGAAGTGTTGGTACACTGAAGATAGAGGCAGCAAGTTCTTTCAAAATGTTGGTAGCTTTAAGGTGGAGGCAGCAGGTTTCTGCAGAATGTTGGACTCCATGGTGCCATACCACAATACCACATTCTAAGTGTGGTACTGTAGCCAGCCAAATTTGCATCAGTTTCCGTACTTTTTCACATCTGTGGATTTGTTGTCCATAGTAAGTAGTTTACAATAAGTAGGATGCCAGTATTCATATATTGTGTAGTTCAAGGATGGCCGACTTCTTCTAGAAAGAACTAAATTTATGAATTGTGTTCAGTTTTCACATATCTAAAAGGCAGTGACAACACAGTTGCAGATAATAATTCTTAGTATTCAAACATGTTGAAACCTTTATTGAGTTGGAAATGACCATATGATTCGTCATTACTGCAATGATTCATTTGCCCGAGGTTTAACTGATACATCGGGAGTAATTTTTATGGAGAATTTTTTCTACCTTTCATGTTCACAAAACCCCTGTATTTCAGTTAAGCTATTCTTGATGTACAGATGTCAGAAAAAAAAAAGGAATTGGCAAGAGTTTGTGCAGATCTTTAGAAATGCGATATATGGAAACAGTTCTGGTGTTTACAGAACTGACACCCTGATAAGATGTATTCTGTTTGATATTAATTCTTTTCAGACAGTTCTGGGAGCTTTCATTTCATCAGGCTGTTCTGTTCTGAATGATCTCTGGATCATGTTGGATTGATACATCTCTCCTCTTGACACACGCCCGGATAGGATACAATTTGTGTCGCACGAATTGTTTTAAGGCAGTGTTGTCAGCTGTTATGCCATAAGACTCTTTCATTCTAATTAATTTCAGAAACTTGCTGCATCAATGTATTTCTCCTTTGGCAGAAGCCCTGATGAATGCAGTTTGTTTGATATGGGTTTTGTTCATACGGTGTTGGCAGCTTTCATTTCATCAGACTGTTGCACTGATCTCCTGGACCTGACTGACCTCTGGAGCATGCTTGATCGGTACATCTCGCCTCTGACTGATGCCCTGAAGGATGACCTACCCATCTGCTGTTGGCTTCGTTGGAAGTTACTTCTCCTGTCTGTTGAGTCCTCTTCATTCACAGTCCTACAATACAACAGGTTTCTGTCATGTACTATTCATGATGTAATATTAGCATGTAAGTAATTGTACACTGATAAATTATATATACATATATATATAAGCCAGAATTAACAATCTTAGTGTAAGACAAATATTTACATACTGAATGAAGGATGTTAATCTTTTCACAGTGAACTATGTTTAGGGTGGGGAAGGTGGTTGCATGGAATGACACCCACCACATCTCTCTCGAGCTGATACACTTTGGTCTCCTGGAAACGCCTTTAGTCTTCTAGCCCTAGCCATTCTGTTCACAGGAATGTTGCTAGTGACATAATTTGCTTTGGGCTACATGACTTGAGACAGTGGGAGCTAGGAGTAAATTAAGAATTAGGCAGAAAGGGAGAAGCCGTGAGTGCTGTTACCACCACCATCCATGGGACTTGTTCCATTGCCTTAGTATATAGGTATCAACTGCAGTGGTTATTTGGTGTCAAATACAACAGGATGATCATGTTTGGTGAACTTTGAGGAAGGATCAGGTAGAAGGCTGTCATCACATATTTCAAGGCCGTGGCACTTTCCAGAAGGAACTGAGAGGGAAACCATGAAATCTGAAATGAGCATATTGGTGCGCCAGCTGAGATTCGAGCTGTGTACCTTCTGAATACAAGCATACTTCCTCTGTGTCATGAAACAGTACAACTGTCTGCCTAGTCACAGTTTGCAAGACGTCTGTATAAAATAATTTGATGTGGATCAGGTACTTACATGAAGCAACAAACCAGTATCCACTTGAGCAGGATAAAGACAACAGAACAAGAAAATGTAGAGCATTGCTATGCTTTAGAGATTGTTACAATCAGTAATGTACTCTTATATTGACTGACAAAAATCTGTATGTATCAGAACAGTTCACTTAAAGTGAAGTGTAAGCAAATTCCAACTAACTTGTTACAGCATGGGAAGTCCAGGAATTTTTGGCCTTTCCCAAAGTTCTCTCCGTCCTGCAGGGTTTGTGGCAAGTCTTTGTCCAGAGTTTCTGGGAGGAAGAGGGCCAAGATGCCCCCTAAAACACCAAGAGTTCCCAGTACTAACAGCGGAAGTACTGGGCTGATGTTAGCCTGCACATAAACAATCAATTGATACACTTAATACATCTGCAACTATTGATTATATCCAATTTCAGTGTTTCACGTGTGTAACATGAAGGTTTGTTCCCCATACTCTGTCCTTCCATTGACAATACAGCAGACTCAGACTGTGATCTCACTTGCAACTGACAACACTTGCAGCACTACAAGAGGTGGTCACCCAAGACCACAGTCTGAACTACCACCCCCAGCAAGGAAATCTAAAATATTTCAGTAGAGGGACTGATATGTGTAGTCTGTCCCCACCCTATTGGTGCCAGAGTTAACCACAGAAGAACACAACTGATGCTGATTATATATTTATCTATCCCCATTGGGCAGAGTCCCTCTTGAGAAACTAGTAGTTGCTCAGCTGGCCAAGGAATAATCCACCTTTAATGCAGCCAAAATTTTCTTTACTCCCTTCACAGAAGCCTACCACTAGACCTAATCATGAGCCAGATGAATTCAGTTTATATTCTGGCACCATATTTATTTAAAATCCATTTTAAAGATTATCTTCTGTTTTATGCAAAGACCTCCAAATTTTTCTTACACATTCAGGTTTTATAACTAAGATCTTTTAAACATTTTTCATTGATAACATTCATGCTACATGCCAACCATCCAGTACTCCTCACTTTTGTCAGCCTAATATTTGGTGAGAGGCAAAAATTATGAAGTGGCTTGTTGTACAGTTGCCTGCACTGTTCAATAACTTCCTTACTCTCAGTTTCAGATGTTCTTCTCAGCACCCCATTTGTTTCTGTAGTTGAATTAATGTGTGATTAGATATTTCTGCAACTTACCAGGTAGACAACAAATGGAGCCAATATGCTGGCTACATAACCCATGATGTGGATTAGAGCAACACCTTGTGCCCTCACTACAGTTGGCAGTACTTCAGCTGCATACTGAAGCCCAATGTTGTAAGAGATGTTCACACTGAAGCGACCCATAATTGCAAGTGCAGCTGATGGTGCTCCTGCAAATTTGATAATGTGTCTCATTGCAAAAAATTCTGTGTCTCCTTGTTTTTAAGTGTTATATTTAAAAAGGCCTGATGGCTGCAGCATCATTGTGTGAAGCATCTTAAAAGCATTCACGAATTCTGGCAGTGAATGATCAGTCAGCTATTCTGATAATGTAGGCAGGAGGTTTCACTGAAACACTGGCACATACATTACGTATCATACTACACAACATCACATTTCAAAAGTCAGTCAGTCACCCTTAGTCACTTCCATGAGAACTTCAACACTAAAAAATTCTGGCAGATTTAACAGAAATATGAAACTATATTCCAGGTACATAGGACTGAAGTGTCACGATGACTGTTTTTTAGTTCTTGTGGTGGGGTGAGAATGGGTCTTTTGTACCAGCTCCAGATGAATGTGTGAATTAATATGGAGCAGTAGTGGAATGATAATTGACACGGAAATATTGAAGTACTTGGTGAAAAGCCTGTTCCAGGAGTCCTACTTTGTCCACTCCAAGTCCCATGTAGATTGACCTGGGCTTGGCTCAGTACTTCTATAGTGAGAAGCCAGCAGGTGACTGCCTGAGCTATGGCATGGCTGTGTCATAATACAGTGAAACCCTGTTAAAGAAATTTTGAAAATTCCAATAAAATCCTACTTCTTAAGCAGGAAGTTTCTTGAAAGGGTAATTTTAATGAAATGGGAGAATTTTGGTGCTTTTTTATCCTGACTTCTTAGGCGAGAAATTATCTTAACTGGGTTTTTCTTAAGTGAGTTTCACTGCAATATAGTAGCAGAAATGAAAGAATGTGCAATTGAAAAGGAAGATAAGGGAATAATTAAAAATAGAATATCAGTGCATTAATAACCAAATAACCTTGTACAGCTTCAACACTTCAGAAGGGTGGAAGGGAAAAAGAATCCAAACTATACACTGGAAATGAAGTAAACATAGACCACAGAGGGCCAGAATCTGAAATTAGTTGGATCAAATAGGACAGGATGCAATGTAGGAAAGTAAGGATCTAGAGATAGTGCTACTGGAAATACAGGAGAATGGACACCAGTAGTTGAGTAAAAGATATGAAAAATGAGTTATTTTAGCCATGTGATCTAAACAAAGCATAAAAATCTCCACATGTTGATCATAAAGGGATACATCTAATTTAAAACAGTTGTGATATGCACTGTGCATTATTTTAGAGTGTGCATATTTGAGCACATGAGAAAGGACAAGTCATAGAAATATTATGTGTCCCCCTTTCATGCCCACTTACAAATTTTAAGCAGCAGTCACCTGAAAGGATGAGGAGAGGAGAGAACGTGTAACTTTCTGGATTATAAAAGGATTTCAAATGAAGTTCGGTCATATGCTTATGAATGCTCACCAGTTGGAACAGCTGTTGCCAGCAAACTGAAAATTCCACTCATTACCATGGAACCACAGGCCAGCCATCGACGACCCCACTTATCCAGCACCATGGTGAGCACAGTGTCAGCAGGCAATTCTGTGGCACATGCCACTGTGAATGTCACAAATAAGTCCAGACCCAGACTGCCAACATTCCTCACATGGCCATCAAAGCAAAGTGAAATTGCCATCCTGTAGACATTGACATGTGTGAGATAGATGCAGTTGGATTGTCTCTCATTTGCAAAATTTTCATTTGTAACATTTCTCATTTTCTTAAATAGATTTTGGTTTTAAATGTCATGAAAATGTTTGGCAGATTCATTAGTAGACTGTTTAAGTACATAGAAGATTCAGTTTCCAGCCATATTTACAACTGATCTTTCATGTAGTTAATGAGTCAAACCAACTGGGAAGCTAAGGGCAGAGACTTTTATAAAGGGCAAGTCAGTGTTTCTTGGTATGTTTAACCATTCCTGCACACAAAATATATCAGGGGGCTGCGACACAGAACACAGAACTGGGACTGTACTTACATTAATGGACTTGATGTATTGGTTGAGGGCCATGACATGGCCACAGTTAGGACTTCTACTACTAATAGCATTATGTCATTTGTGGTGGTGAGGACACGAATTCTGGTTGGATGAAAGTGTAGAGTTTGAGCCCAGAGTGCCTATGTCACATAGGCTGTTGCAAATTGTCGTTTTGCAGGATATCATGCTGTATAATCTGGTAGACAGTTACTAAGGTTTCAGGGAATCCTGCTGTCTCCATATTCAGGGTAGAAGAAGAAGTTTAATAATGGCTATAAACATACCAAATAACAATTAGGAGAAGTGTTGTGTTTCGAAGTCGAGGACTCCTGAATAAGTCCAGAACAGAATACACTCGGTCTGCTTCCTCTTCCTTTTGAAGCATTTGGCAATTATCCTGTAACAGTAAAAATATCCTGTAGTGATACTTTTCATAAAACCATTAGCCTGAATTTAATAATGCTTGAACATGGAGAAGTCTTCAAATTAATCTATAGGAAACTATGAAATACAACAGAAACTGTATTAAAATTACTCTACTTTGTTTTAGTACAACATGTTTCCATCCATTAGGATTACCTTCAGGGGCTGTAACAACATTTCACTATCTACTGAAGTTTACATAAAACTACAGTTATTATCTGATCATATGTGATCATTAATCAGAACGCCTGTATACACTACAGAGATGTTTAAATCCGGTAGTGTGTGTTCCATTAATTTATGTGGTCTGTCAGCTCTTTTATATTTTTGACTGTATGGAGATTGTTTCTCTGTTACATAAATCGTCTGCTAGAATGTACATGTACACCTAGCATAAATTTATTTTGTTCTGTGTTTGTGATCTGTGTATCCTGGGTTTCTCAGTTTAACACTCCTTGGCTGGCTGCACTCTGTTACACTGACTGCACCTGTTCCATTATTTCTCATGGGGATATAATTTTTTATTTACTTTTTCCTTTTTTTTTTTAATTCTTCAAATGATTAAAGGAACACTGATTTAAGCTGGGGCTACTAGATAGTCCTGTTTTCAGTATATTCCTGGACGGGAGTGAACACAGTTACACATGATGCTACGCAATTGTGTGACCCTCCCCAGTGGCTCTGAGGTGTCTTTACATAGGAATCCATTTTATTTGCCCAAGTGACTACTGCATGATCCCAATAAATCAACTGCACTGCATTTAGTCAGGATACAAAACTTCTTCCTGTGTTACAAGGTGGGGAGGTGTGGAGTATCATCATTACAGGGCTCGGGAGTGTAGCGTATTGTAAGCATATTTCAGTTGGTATAGCAATTAAGCTATGGGCTGGACAACCAAGGAACTCTGGGTCATATTCCAGTGAGGGAAAGAGATTTTTCTGTTCTCTAAAGCATCCAGACTGGCTTTGGGACCCACACAGCCTCCAATGGCTAATACGTGCTCTTTCCCCAGTGGTGAGACGGCCCGGGCGTGAAACTGACCACTATCCTCTTTATATAGCTGAGTTTAAGGATGAATAAAGTTCTGCCCCACTCCCCATATGTCTTCATGGTGTGCAGAGGCACAACTTCACGTTCTACTCAAAGTGCAAGGGTTGCTTGTGCCAGTTCTTCTTAGTCTAATTCAATGTGACTGGTATTGTGCCTAAAAATTAGTAATTTTTTCCCCTTATCTTATGTATGTTATTTATGAATCACTTACACTAAATTTTGTATAGATATGAGGCTCGACTTTTGTGCCATTAATTTTTTCAAACTTTCTCAGTATACACAGTGCTTTGTTAAGCTTTCCTTGAGATACAAGCCACCTGAAAGAGAACACACTAAGATTAGTAAATTTACATGCAAACAAACCTTGCCACGTTTATGTACACGTTTCTGAATATTTTAATTTTAATTTGGCGCACATATGAGTATCTCATGCATGTGTGCGCGTAAGACTGTGTGTGACTGTGTCCTATTGAGAAGACAGTACTCGTAGTGCTTTGTAAAAGTCTTGCACATGCTTTACAGATAAAACTGATCAAGAGGCATTTAAATTTAAATGCAGTGAATTTCCAGTAAACTGGTGTAAACGGGAACAAGTACACGGGCAGCTAATTGTAGAGCTGGTTAATCCAGAAAAATAGTAAACAAATAAAAAGTAATAGAAATGCAGCACAAAATTAAGCTTTAAGCATTATAGTGGTTTATCAATTAGTTACACCATATAGTAATAATTATTAATAAAGTTTTGAGCTTCATGTGCTGTTTAAATAATGTAATTGCCTTAAATTCATTATTAAAGTCTTCTTGCCTCTTTTTGTTTAGAATTAAAGTGGTTGAGAAAGCACTCTATAGCAGAGAGTCCACTTGAATGAAATTTTTGATGTAGTAAAATTGTAACACATCTTGAAAACAGACTCTGCAGTCCTTATATTTTTTTTATGTAATTAATTAGACATCAGGCAAATTCTTTTTCGTTTCACATGATGCAAAAGCAATATTTTTGCAGCAATGGAGGTTTTGAATTGTGGTGTTTTGTGTTAAGAGAAGACTGTCTGGCATTACAATGAATGTCAAAATAAACACCAATTACAACAAAATTCCGTTCCTGTGACTCGCACAGGACAGGATATGTGCCAAATTATCAAACATTCTCTATGATCGGACAGTACTTATACTGACCTAAGTTCTTACAGGCAATTTTTTATTATTGCTCCTATACTGCGGCTGTACATCTAATCAGAGGAGTATTCCATCTGGATATATCCTTCATCTGCTGGTTCAGGTTCATCAGGATCTTCTGTTTTTTCTGGGGTTTTCATAGCCAAATAAGTTGATGGAGTAGGAGACAAGGGGTCAGGAGATTCCAGAACGGTTGATGTACATAACACTTTTGGAGGCCTTTTTGAACATGTCCCTGAGATGTGCCTGTTTCGTTGATGAAGCTTTTTTTCTGGTTAAAAAGTAAAACTCCCTGTCTTGGGACTACTCTCCTCAAGTGCCAGATTATTAGGATTTCCAAATTATAAGACGTCAGATAAACAGAATTTTGTTGTATATTCCTTAACAGTATTAACTGACTGGTCTTTGTAATGGAGATGCAGTGTGTTTTGTGTGCAGTAAGAACTGAGCATTTAAATATTATTTGCAAGAACTTTGTATTCAATATGTTACTGGAAATGAAGAGTTTTCAGCTCTGCCAATACGTATGTTACATACCTGGCACTCTCTGGTACAATCCATGGGGTAACAACTACCAGAAGCAGAGGTACAGAGGTGGCAATGCATAACATCTTCCAATTGGCAATGAAATATGCCATCCATGGCAGAAGGCATGTGGCCATCGTGAAGTAGATAGCAATCGACATGTTTGCCACAAATGTGCGCCACTGTGGACCGACATATTCTAGAACTGTATAAATTCTGTATTTAGTAAAGTTCATGATATATGAAAGAGTTTGTTTTAACAGAATGAACAAGAATTTAAAGTGAAAGACCCTCCAGTAAAATTCTATGATAGTGCCTCAGAAACTAAGGTACATATATTTCCTTAAAGACCCTTTGTGATTCATTACTGACCAGCTTTCATTTAAAAATGCTGTCAGTTGCCAGAATTGTATAGTGTCAATGACAGATGAATGAAATATGGTAATGGAGCACTGGTGAAATAATACAGGAGAAAGCAGAAGGAATGAGAAGAAAACCTGTCCCAGTACTACTTTATTCACCACAAATCCCCACATGCACTGTTTTGGGAATGAATTTGTACCTCCACAGTGAGGGACCATCTACTGTGTGCCTGAACCATGACACAGTCCCTCATTTTGTTATGTGGATGATTTTTGTTGCTGTTTGTTGGTGAACAGAGAAACTGCCAACATTCTACAGTAGGTGAATGTAACAAAATAAGAGGCCTTCTATCCTTTCCTTGAAATTACAGGTGTTTTGGGTGTGGCAGATGTGTGCAGGTCACAGTCCACTTGCACTGGAATATATCTACTTTAGAATGCCTCATTATTCTGGTGCGCCTAGAAAACAAACTGCGTGGTGTGTAGATTGGGAATATATCTTCTCTAGGCAGTTGTAAGCAGGTGCACACCCAGAATCTTTCACTATGGGGGTGGGGGAGGCTATGTATAATTTATGTTTAATTTTAAAACTTATGTTATAACAATCATGTCATAAATGTAACTGTAACATAACACTGTTTGCAACTGCATTTATACACATACAAATATAACTACATGCTCCATGACTCACTTACCTAATTTAAATCACAAGGTCTAATCTTGTTTGTTTTAATTTTATCTAAAATATCTAAGTTTTTTATTTTGTTTTTCAAAATTCTAATGTATTAGTTATCAGCCAATTTCAGTGGCTGAAGGATAAATCACTTAAAATGTTTGATATCTTCGTGTGTACAAGATCAGTGTTCTGTAAATTCTGACCTGGGTGGGAGGGCTGCAGCCCCCCCCCCCCCCCCGCCTTGGGTGCGCCCTTTGTTGTTATTTTAATTCAGCTCTTTAAGAAATTCCATATCTATGGGCTCCAAAGGTTGATCGTGACAAGTGTCTTGAGTCAGTTCAGTCCAGTTGGTATTCTCACACAGTATTTCCAAAGGTGTGTTACAATGCTGCTATCGACCTTTCATGTTCCAGCAGCAACGTTATATTTTATAGAGTCCGATATCTGAGGTGCACCTTATACAAAAACATGAAAGGAAAATCACTGTGCACGACATGACAGGCATATAGGGGAGTGGAGTGTAACTCCACTCATTCTTAACCTGGTCATTAGGTAGGGGCAACTGGTCAGCATCACGTGAGACGTGAGGTTGGAGAAGGGGAACCAGCAGAGGACTTCTAGGTGCATGGCAGAAGAAAAACTCTTTTGCCTGCTGAGACTTGAATAACAATTTCTTCCTTGGACATTCAGCCGTGGCTAGTCACTGTACTGACTGAGCTACCCCAACCTCCCATAGGAATATATGACACAATATAACACCCAAGGTCAACAAACCAAACAGGACTTGATGTAATTATGTAATAAGGTAGCACAAAACTGTTAATTAAACAAGAGAAAGGAGGAAGTGCTGAATAATGTAAGTACTTAATTGGTAGGATCACACACACACACACACACACACAAGGGACAGCAGTGAAGGGGCTATGAGTTAGCCTGTTGCTGGCCTTCAGCTTTGTGACACAGCTAGTACAGTTAGCAAGAGAACATTCACATAAATGGAGAGCAAGTGCTGCAGTTTTTAAACAGTTTTCATTTTGTTGAAAATTCTCTTCATTATGCAAACCTGCTGTCAGTGCAAGGTTACATTTGCAGGAACTAATTGGTTGTTCAGTCTGAAGGAAGGAGACCACTTTGATTACCTAGACATGGCTGGGAGGACAATACTGAAATGGACGTAGGTTGTGGAATGTATTCATCTCCTACAAGGAAGGGGCAAGTAGCAGGCCCTTGTGAATATGGTAAGAAAATTTTAAGGCCCATAGAATGTCAGGAATTCCTTGTCTAGGTGAGGAAGTAACAGCTTCTCAAGAAGGATTCTGCTCCGTGAAGTTAGTTCGTTAGTTGTTTACTTTGTTTTTTAGCTAGTTAGCTGTTTCTTCATTTTGATGGCACATGCTCATTATGGTTAAACTCATGGATATGCAAATTGAAGTACCAAAGTGTTCCATTCTAGATTATCTTCCAAAGCAGTTTTGTAAGTTCTTTGCACAATGTGCAAAAAAGAAATGCATACTACGAAGAAAGCATGCTCGCCCTCTCTCCCTCCCTCCCTCCCCCTCCCCCTCTCTCTCTCTCTCTCTCTGCTGTTTTTCTCCATTTATGAAGCTGCAAAATGTTTTATGCTGTTATTTTTTACGTATCAGGGTGCAGGGTTGTCACAGGCCCTACTGCCCTTTGCAGGAACACAGATATATCAATCCAGTTCACTGTCCAGCACCTCCTTCATTTTGTTATGTTTTACCCGTGTTCAAAAGCGTCTATTCGCGTCGTCTTATCTGTCTAACCGTATGTATAAGCTCGACTCCTACTAGACGGATTTTCGTAAAATTTTATGTTCGAAACTTTTATTAAAAATTTGTCGATAAAGTCCAAATGTGGTTAAAATTGGACAAAAACGGCGGCCACTATACGTGAAGACCTGGGTAGGCCTACATTTTATATTGTTGACAGCGATATATATACGTCAAAGAAAGCACAAAAGATAAATCACTGTTACCTTTTCGTGGCAACGCTTTCAGTATTGTACATTGTTGACCACAATCTACGTAGCTCAACAGTATAAAGGGAACTCACTGTTGCGTTTGCATGGCAACAGTGGTTACGCGAACGCGTCACAAATCTGTGTTATACGTACATTTCCTATCTTATCCTTGCTTGTTGTCATTATGATTTCTTTTTACTTGATCTTGCTCATCCTTACTCCTCTCCTTCTTCTTGTCTTTCCCTCAGACATCTGCCCGTCTGCACACAGCCCCCGTTATTGGTGCTTTCTCTGTTGTCTTCCGGACTCTGACGGTCATTTGCATGGCCACTGACTTCTTACTTGTTTCTCCCCACTCTTTACCCCTGCAGCTACTCACTTTATTATACAGTGAAACTCGCTTAAGAAAACCCCGGTTAAGATAATTTCCCGCCTAAGAAGTCAGGATAAAAAAAACACCAAAATTCTCCCATTTGATTAACATTACAGGTCCTACCCTTTTAAGAAATTTCCCGCTTAAGAAGTAGGATTTTCTTGGAATTTTCAAAATTTTCTTAACAGGGTTTCACTGTATTTTATTTCATTAAACTTACTTGTATTTACTTCACTCCATTAACATTTTTATATTATTTTTGTACTCGTGCATTTTATGCCTATTCCTGTGCTTTTTCGCTTAGCAACATCTACCTGTTCATTTCTGCCCCTACATCTGCCGTGCATAACTGTCATTTCGTAGTGCCACCGGCCGTATCTGTCTGCCATTAGCCCAGTCTCATTCCTCCTTCCCTATATCAGAACCACTGTTTCCACTTTCAGCTTACTCTTCTACTCTGAAGATGGAGGCAGATTTTTCTTTTGTAACTATATGCTCGTCACATCCCAGACGACACTATATTTGTCACTGGTGTTGTGTGTATGTGTGTGTGTGTGTTGGTAGGGCATTTTGCAATGTTCAGTATAGAATGCCAAACAGTATGAAAGACAATATTTTTTTTTTCGCTGATTTCGGAGGAGAAAGAGCAGTAGGAAAGCCAAGAGGTAGATGGGAGGCTGCTGTTGAAGGGATGCCCTAGATTTATTACATATAGAAACTGGAAGGCGGCAGCAAGGAATACACGAAGTTGGAGGAAGGTGATCGGGGAGGCCGTGTCCTGAGAACCACACCGCCATAGAAGAAACTAGCATGTCACTTGTTTTCTGATAATAGCATAAATCCTTTTAAAGCCTAGCGGTAACTTTACGCACCGCCAGGTTTAACATTAAAAAATTCTACGTGGTGCCCACATTGCGTTTATGGGTTTTGTGCGGATCTCAGAACAAACAGAAACTTTTGCCTTATAAAACATTAAGAGACTGGTTTTTATAACCAAAGTGGAGAGTGTTTACTGCGCGGTGCGCACTGAGTCCTTATATAAAACAGATTACGTTCCGTCTTTAAAGGGTTAAGGGCGTAATGTAAGTTACTATCACAGAATTTTCGTGGAGGGACTGAATAAAAACATTACAAGAAACCTCAATCAGTGAGGCTGGTGCAGGGTCTGATCTCAGCACTTTCTAAACACAATACAGGAATGCTGACCATTCAGCTGGGGCATTTTGTCTACTGTTCTGGTGTGTGGAAGTAAACACTTACCCAAAATATACATCATGGTGAAACAGTTATCGAAGGCAAGGCCAACCAGAAAACGGCACACACAGAATGCCCAGAAAGTGGTGACAAACGATGTGGCAATTCCTGCAGCGAACCCTATAAGATTGGTCCAAACCAGTGCTGGTATCCTTCCATAACGGTCAGCCATCCACCCGAAAATCAACCCTCCTAGAATGGCTCCACCAAAAAAGACTGCTTGTGCGATCGTAGGTAATGCTGCCTTGTCACAAACCCAGCCAAGCTGAAAATACAAAGTGTCGGTACTGCAGTGACGTCCCTTTATGTGGGGCACAGACAGACAGCCTTGTGATGTGAATGTGATATTACTGAAGACAACAGCGTCCACCTTACGTGAAACTGGCACACATACAGACAAGTTTATTACCACCTAATTTCAACAATATATGAATTACAGAAGCACTCCTACATGTTTTGGTCTACCGTCCGTTGCCATCCTCAGGGAGTAACAATATTAACCCTTTAAAGACGAAGCGTATCTGTTTTATATAAGGACTCAGTGCGTACCGCGCTGTAAACACTCTCCACTTCGGTTATAAAAACCGGTCTCTTAATGTTTTATAAGGCAAAAGTTGCTGTTTGTTCTGAGATCCGTACAAAACACATAAACGCAATGTGGGCACCACGTAGAATTTTTTAATGTTAAACCTGGTGGTATGTAAAGTTACCGCTAGGCTTTAAAAGGTTAAAAGACACAACAACACCAACAACGCTGTATATGTATTTTAATACTGTTTCTCCCGAAGGATGTCAACGGACGGTAGTCGAAACTCATAGGAGTGCTTTTGTAATTCAAATATTGGTACATTTATTTCGTAATTAACTTCTTTATAAAATAGTTTCTGTTGAGTAATTATTAGTGTATGTAATTTTCATTCAGTTAATGTTCTTCAAAAGCATGTTAGCAAGTGACTGGATGATCCAGAAGTAGCAGAGTCCTTCAGAAGCTGTTATTTTACAAGTCAGTCAAGAAATTCCCTACAGTTTATGCAACCCGAGAGTTCATTACCGTTTTCACAACACCCCCGCCACTTGTCTCTATCCTGAGCCGCGTTAATCCAGTCCACACCCTCCAATCCCATTTCATTAAGAACCATTTTAATATTATCCTCTTATGTACACGCCGGCCGTCCAGTCTTGTCTCTACATATATGGTTCCTACAAAAGCTTCCAATGCAATTTTTAGTTATCACAAGCGTGCCGCATGTCCTGCCCATTTCGTCCTTGATTTGATCGCCCAATAAAGTATGCTGGGGAGTACAAATTGTGAGGCTCCTCACTATGCAGTTAAAGAGAATATAAATACCGCGACATTATTTTTGAGTCTAATGTGCTAATCGTTTAACCTTTTAAAGCCTAGCGGTAACTTTACATACGACCAGGTTTAACATTAAAAAATTCTACGTGGTGCCCACATTGCGTTTATGTGTTTTGTACGGATCTCAGAACAAACAGCAACTTTTGCCTTACGAAACATCCAGAGATTGGTTTTTATAACCGAAGTGGAGAGTGTTTACAGCGCGGTACGCACTGAGTCCTTATACAAAACAGATACACTTCGTCTTAGAGGGTTAAACTTACATATACGAAGATCTATAACAAAATAGATTTACAGTGTTATATTTTGCGTAATTTATTTCCAGCTGTCATAAGAACAGTTCACATCTAACTGTACTGCTGTCACACTGGTTTAGGCGTAGTCCCCGCCACAATTGAGGCATTTGTCATATCGTGATACGAGCTTTTCTATTCCCTATCGATATCAGTCCTGTTTCTACCTCGCAATTATCTTAAAATCTTTGGCCGCCAACATTTTGCTTCAGCGTTGGAAACATACAGCAATCTCTCGGCGACTAATTCCTCTGCTATAGCCACAGTCAATGTAGGTTTTTAGTCACGAAATTATACGCCACGTGAACAGCATGACCCTCGTAGAAAGGCAAGTTAAAACGAATTTCTCACAAATATCACGTTATATAAACATTTTAAGTTTATAAATTTGCTTTTTAATAATTATTAATCCATGGTCTGCGACTTGGTTTGTACCAGTCCACAAATTCTAAATAATTTCATAGCATACGGTATCACATGTGAATATATTATCACGTTATATCTTGGTAGTGTAGTGTATAATTCCTTCTAGGGACAAAACAGTTTGTGTTCAGCAGAACTGTGTATCTAGTGTCTTCTTTTTTTGCGCAGTTCAGTAAAATGACAGTCAAGTAATGGGGAAGAGGAAACCACACATCCTTGAAAAGAGGAAATTTCTTGGCAAGCTTCATTATTTTGTGGTCCTCCATATATAATTTTTAACGACTACCGTTTCTTGCGGGTTATTATGTCGTCGGCCCAATGTTGAAACCACACAGACACACACACACACACACACACACACACACACACACACACACACACACACACACACACACACACACTTTTATATTTTAAATAAATGCTTTGACTAAGGCTACTAGTAATAACTCAAGTACATTTCCAGACTATATTTGAACTGCAGAGATTCTCGGAAAACACACTGCCGCCTGCCTATCCGTTAATACGGGAAGTTGAGAAATATAACCTATTGCTGACTCGAAGCCAAAGCTGAAAATGTCCTGTACTGTTATTATTTTAATTTTTGTGAGGCATTTGGTTGAGAAAAATACACCTTATATAACTAAATAACTTCACGAAGCGGAGTCCTTGAGAAGCTAACAGTCCCCACGTAGTCAAGAAACTCCCCGCATTTTATGGAATCCGAGAGTTCATTACCCTCTTTACAAGAAACGCATTATATATGGATAGCAAAATATTTTCTGTACTTTTCGTGGGTAATTAGACATACAGTAGATTCTATTTAAATCGTAGCGGAAATTCTAACTGGAATAAATAACTCTAGATATACGAAATTCCAAAAATCCCAGTGGAAAATACGCATTCTTGTTTCTATTAAACCATTGAGGCTTCAAAGATCGGGTGTTGGGTCGAGTTCACGCCCTCACCTCTGAAGCTATTGTTGAGTAGGGGATGTCTGTGTAGTTGAATTCCCATCCGTGCCTGCAGTCTACGATAGGCCATGAAGAATCACCTGCTGTAATTCCTTTATCCCACATCTCTGTAAAATTGACTGCATACATTCTGCATTTGTCGTACCCTGACTTGTCTTCATTTGGTGGGATAGCTAATGATATTCTGTAACAAAAAGAGCATTAATTTGCAGCCTTTAAATGTAAAAGTCTTGTACTATGTCCTACTGTTGAATAATAAAGCACACATATTTTGTTCGAGAAGACGAGGAAGAAGAGGTAAGCAGCTACAGGATGGCCTTAAGGAAAAGAGAAGTTACTGGAACTTGAAAGAGAAAGCAATACATCGTACAGACTACGCAGTGCATGACGTATTATGTCTAATCTTCCGGTGTCATGGATGGTTGGTTAAATGGTTTACAGTCGACACAGCCACAATGGTTATTCGTGTTTTTAAACATTTTAAACACGTCAAAACCGGAACTGGAAAGTTAAACGCTAACTCAGCCGGAATTTCAGATATACTGTAAACAAAATTTAATTTTTATAGCGCCATGACTCAGTCTTCTGAGCCTCGTTTGCAATGACAGGGATGTACCGTGTAAATATGAGGTGATGGGTCGTGTATAAAGCGTGTTTTTATCCTTGTGCCGCCACAGCGTTTTTATTTGTTCATTATAGTGTTCTTATTGTGAAGTCTGTATTCCTAATTAAATCCCATAGTATGAGGGCATATGTGGATTGGAGGTATAGTTCCACTCATTCTTAATCTTGGCATGAGATGGAGAAGAGTGGTCAGATTCACACATTGCCAGCCTGACCCGCGAGGAACGACCCGCGGTCCACTGAATAGGAAGCTGGGTGGACCCCAGGGCCATATGACACTCTGTAGAAGACACAGTCTCTTGCCACCTTCAGGAATTGAATTCTGAATCCTCGGTCGTTCATCCCGTAACGTAGTAACTATGCAACTGGGCTATCCCGACTGCCACTCTGTGCTGTTGCGTTTTTAAAATTGGCTTATTTTAATGGATATTTCAGGACAAATTCTAGGATTTTTAAACCTGAAGGCTGATTAGCTGAGAAACTGTTAGCTTCTCAAGAAGGCCTCTGCTCCATGCAGTTAGTTAGTTAGTTAGTTAGTTAGTTAGTTAGTTAGTTAGTTTGTTTGTTTGTTTGTTTGTTTGTTTGTTTGTTTGTTTGTTTGTTTGTTTGTTTGTTTGTTTGTTTGTTTGTTAGAAGGCGGATTAGAATCGACTGCTAAAACAGTGTGCGCATCAATTGTCGAGTAGACAGTGGACAGCGAGTGCTGCTGCCGGCTGTACTCGCCCTGTAGTAGCAAAGCGTGTAGCATTTCCTGTGATGAGCAGCATTTCTTGTGCAGTTAATGCCAGTGTTCTCAAAGGCTGAATGAACAGAAGTGGCTAGTCAAAGGCTAGAATTATCAGTTTATCTTTCTTAGAGGCGTTTAGATTTTTGTCATGAGAACACGCAAGCTGCACATTGTCATCACTACATCTCTCTTACTCTTCCACCACCACGGTTACTATATACTCAGTCTCCTCTTAGCTACAGTATAGTTAAAATTGCTTAGCAGCGATTTTCATTCATCCATGACGACGTGATCATGCCCTGAAGAACTGTAACGTGCCATACACAGCCCTACAATGCGCCGTTGCCAACTCCATAGATACTCTAAGAAAGCTGTGACCCTCGTATAACACATTTAGCCCTTTAAAGACGAAGAGTATCTCTTTTATATAAGGACTCAGTCCGTACCGCGCTGTAAACACTCTCCACTTCGGTTATAAAAACCAGTCTCTTAATGTTTTATAAGGCAAAAGTTGCTGTTTGTTCTGAGATCCGTACAAAACACATAAACGCAATGTGGACACCACGTAGAATTTTTTAATGTTAAACCTGGTCGTATGTAAAGTTACCGCTAGGCTTTAAAAGGTTAACGTTTATTACCAGTATGGAGACTAGACGCAGATTAACTATATGATAAACATATGTATGTCCCCTTCTCTTTGCAAACAGCTACGTGGTGTTGCTGTTCGAATCGAGACTTTTATACAAGCACTGTTTTCCCATTTTCAGTCGCAATGTATCGTGTGGATATAGTTTCTGCTACTATCTTATTGGGGCACGCGGTGAGTACTGCGCTACAAGCCGGAAGATTGCGGGTTCGATTCCGCATGGTGTCATGGGCATTTTTCATTTTGACATAATCCTTCCTGTCGCACTATGATCGTGGGGTCGACTCCACCTCTGACAGAAATGAGTGCCAGGAATATTGCATGGGAAGTAAAGGCGGACGGTGAGTAGGGCTGACAACCTTACCATCTTCATGTGCCGACTGTCTTGAAATCTGGGACCCTTAACCTCCTGGAACCCTCAGGGTCTCTCCAGGCACGTACAGGGATTTCTTTTTTAGTGGTGAAGGGCCCCGCAGCAGACGCTACGGACGCACTGCAGCCTTGAGGCTTATTGTGCAACCCTGTGATGAAGATGACGATCATTGTTATTTTTTGTCCTTTCCCTAGTAATGGAGCACCGGTGGAATGAAATTGACAGGGGAAAACCGAAGCACTCGGGGGAAAACCTGTCCCAGTGCCACTTTGTCCACCACAAATCCCACATGGACTGACCCGGGATCGAACCCCGGCCTCCGCGGTGGGAGGCCGGCCGCTAACCGCCTGAGCCATGGCAAGCCCCCCGTACAGGGATTGCTTTACCTTAACCTTTACTGTCTTATGACGACTACCTTTATTTCCTGTCACTTCCCTGCAGCTTGACTCTCATATCAGCTTTCTTTCACGCATAGACGACGATTTTATTTAGCTCAGGTTGTTACGTTACCTTACACAGACCTCGGCGGTTTCGTTTTATTCTGACCTAGTGCGTCGGCCTTAACTGTGAACCATAAATTAGCACTCGTATCGTTCGCTGCTGTTATTGGTACGACATGTAAGTCACAACACCCATATATATTGGGGCATAATAATTGTGATTATTATCGTATTCACTGGAGCGTATATGGGTTACTGTCGTAATTGCTGCGATGCTGGAACATCGTGCGCAGACAAGGTTCAGCTGTCAATGCAGTCACAACACATTCTCGATTTTACCACAACATTTCAAAACTGGATAGTGAAGGTGAATTTCATGTTGGGCGGGGGGGCGGGGGGAGGGACACGCAAATGCCCTTGAGCTAATGGCCATAATAAAGTGACACTTGTCACGAGAGAGAAGTGTTCTGCCTAAGAACGCTCTCAGTTGCTAACGCTATACAGCGTGTCGGTGGTAGATGAATGGAATATGAGTATGGAACATTGATGGCGTGGTACTGACACAGGAAGACCGAAGTGATCGGAGAAAAACTTGGCCCAGTAACACTTTGTCCACCATAAATCCTACACAGACCAGCGACTTCATCATTTCTTTTGAAATGTGCTGTTTTAAAAGTACCAATCAAGTTGCCATACAGGTCGTGCCATGGCTCAGGCGAGTACCGGCCGGCCTCCCACCGCGGAGGCCCGGGTTCGATCCCGGGCCAGTGCATGTGGGATTTGTGGTGGACAGAGTGGCACTGGGACAGGTTTTCCCCCGAGTACTTCGGTTTTCTCCTGTCAGTTTCATTCCACCGGTGCTCCATTAATATGAAAAGGACAAAAAATAATCATCATCGTCGTCATCTTCATCACAGGGTTGCACAATAAGCCTCAAGGCTGCAGTGTGTCCGTAGCGTGTGCTGCGGGGCCCTTCACCACTAAAAAGTAGTCATATAAAACAAAGTAAAGCGTACAACGGATCGTGTCAGATGATGATGAATAAGGTCGGTCAGGCATATAGAACGCATGATAATTAACAGACATTTTTGTTGGGAAACTTGAACGGAAGAAACAATTCGGAAAACTTAGACGTAGATGGAAGAAAAGATTATTATTATTATTATTATTAGTAGTAGTAGTAGTAGTAGTAGTAGTAGTAGTAGTAGTAGTAGTAGTA
>BLKM01012975.1:111147-153076 GCA_013340265.1 Coptotermes formosanus | reverse complement strand
GTTTTATATAAGGACTCGGTGCGTACCGCGCTGTAAACACTCTCCACTTCGGTTATAAAAACCAGTCTCTTAATGTTTTATAAGGCAAAAGTTGCTGTTTGTTCTGAGATCCGTACAAAACACATAAACGCAATGTGGGCATCACGTAGAATGTTTTAATATTAAACCTGGTGGTATGTAAAGTTACCGCGAGGCTTTAAAAGGTTAAAAACAATAATCATACTGTCATCGGCAGTCATCATTAATCAAACCACACTCACTCATTATACAGAGTTGTGGGCTGACATCGGTCCCATCTAACGTCACTGACAGACATTAAACTGCTCCGTAGTAGCTCATGACCTACCACGACTCGCACAACTCGCGTAGATTGTCTTTGACTTGGTTGCAGTGACGTCATCTTTGAGAATCTGGTGGGTGGTGGGGGTGGCAGTTAGTATGTAGTTGTGCCTTACGCAGCAAGCAACACACTGCGCCCCCCACCAATCAGTCGTTTATAACTACAACGCGCAAGGGGAATAAGCTGTGGTGTAGTTTCGATAGATTACGTTTTACGTGTTCGCTTGTTACAAATTTATACATTAATTTGCGTGTGTGTTTGTGTGTGGCCTTAAGACGTATTGAAGAATATGGAAGCAGTGCTGACAAGCTTCGCGGGATTAAGAACAAAGAAGATGGAGGACATAAGGTAAGTGGCGTCTTCTTCAACCAACTTTACTTTGAGTTATGTTCAAGCACATTGCAATGAAAATTCCATACGTCCGTTTATTCGCGGTGCGTAGAAGTAATATTAATGTGAAAGGTAACAATCGTAGCCGTGTAAACCAACGGTGAACCAGCTGAATTAAGTACAGATCTTCACAGTCTATTTCCCCAGACAAAGTGTGGTAGTACATTCCTCCGAACCTTGCACTGGTTTTCATTTAACCTTTTTAATGTGAGGTTTTATAACTAATTCCATGGAACACAATGTTTCAATGCCGTGTTCACAACACCCCGCTACTTGTCTGTATTCTGAGCCGGTTGAATCCAATCCATGCCCTTTAATCTGATTGCTACGAGTTTTACGAAGGAATGTGCTGCCTCCACACTGTACGCTGAATATAGAGGCAGAACCTCACTCCGAAACGTCTGTATCTGCTTACTAAGTACACGATGGCGTATTTCAAGACGATTTCACTCTTCATAGTCACACGTGTGATAACGTAAAATCTCGGGAAGTTATTTTTAACTTTTCAACATTAAAGCTACGTATTATTGTATTACGTGTTTCCATAGAAAGATACATCATGCAGACTTTTTCGCCTTAAAAAACTCTTTATCCAAGGCTTACGCAATTTATGGAGTGGTACAATTGAGTTAGTACACTTTTGGGACGTAGCCGTCATGCCAGTTGATCTCCGTAACATTTAACTGCCCACAGTGAATAACATCCGACACTGCGCGATTTATGTTGTTTATCGCACTAGGTCTGCCGATCCTGGTGGCCGCTAGGTCTAAGGCGTGGGCCTGCGGCCGCTCGATTGCTGATATTGCGGGTTCGAATCCCGCCGCGGGCGTGGATGTCTGTTTCTTTTGAGTGTTGTGTGTTGTCAGGTACAGATCTCTGTGCCAGGCTGATCACTCGTCCAGAGGAGTCCTACCGAGTGTGGTGTGTCTGAGTGTGATAGTGAAGCCTCGATAATGACGAGGCCCTGACCCACTAGGGGCTGTTGCGCCAGGGGGAAAACAAATTGCTCTAGATCTAGAGTGGCTATTGCTACGGCCCTAAGGGCGCTGTTTGCAGGTAGGGAGTGTCGATGTTAGTTACACATACTGCTATAAAAGGTTACATGTAAAATGGACGGAACTCCAAACAAATGTGAAGATTGATTTCTGTTAACAATTTATGAAACAAATCAGTGTTTTGGTACAAAACTGATATATATTCTGCTGTTGGTAGCGCCTGTGAACGTAATGAATTTGCGTAAATTATTCAGATTTGACTTTATGATAATGGAGGTTGATCCTTTTTGTGGAAAAAACAAATGAGATTCTGTTTATAAAAGATAAACACGAGAACAATCAATTTCCGTTTTATTTATACAAAGTAATCAAGTTTTCTTTAAAATCAGGAAACTTAGATCTATTAAACCTGTACAGTGTATCGTGACAACTGCATTGTATTTGTGGTGTGACTACTTCTCTGGGCGTCAGTACAGGCACATGGCGGGAGGGCTTCCGTAAGCTAAGCTACTATTAGCTTGTCAAGGACTCAGTTCTATTGAGTCAGACAAGTTTCTCAGCATGTAGCTACATCACGTCTTCACCACAACGGCCAGAGTTAAGACTGCAAATTGTATTTTTAATAATGCCAGGGTCCTATAAAACGGGACGGGAATTTGGCAGATCGTAATGTGGTATAAATGACGAAATTAGAAAGTCTGCTACTTGAACTCCCTTTATTAATGCATGACAAGGCAGTTAACTCATGTGATGAACAAGTGAGCGAAAGCGGCTGATGCTGTTTCGACCTCGGAGCATCAAGCGTATATTGTGTAAATTGTTTTATTTAGCCTAATCACAGTCTACAGATTTTATTAAGTGGCTTAAGAAATTCTTATTTTGAATAACAGCTGTACGTCTACTCCCGCTATGTGCCTTCATTGCGTGGACAGGAAAAAAATTGCGTTTTTTGTTACATAATTATTTGGAATTCTTGCTCAAGTGTAAAAATTACAGAATAATTAGGTTGTGTCTGCTTATTAGACGAAAACGTTCGTCTCCGAAACTACTGAGCAGATTTTGATTAAATTTAGTGTCAGCGGTCCAAATCAATATTTATTTCTGGAATTTGATTTCGGTTCTTATGGGATGAAAACAACACCTATTATACATAAAACTGCAATCGATCACCATGTGGGCCTATTTGGTCACAAACGGATAATCGTGCAAATAAAGTGTACCGGTCAGAACGTACTCGTGTCATTACTATCCAAAAGTTTTAATTTTTTATGTATGTTACGAAAATATCGCACAAGGAAATCATTATGTGTCCTTCAACAATAGACTGGTCTGTCTGTGTTAGAAAGTTTGAAGCTCATCGCTGTCAAGATCTCAAAGCAGAATGGAAGGTAAAGGTAAAGGTTCGCACTGTAACAGGCCCTGAGGGCCCAAGAGGGGGAGTAGAGGTATAGCTCTAATCGTTCGTGAGCCTCGGCACGAGGAGGGGATGGGGTGGCTAGCCCCAAGGCCCGGCCGCTTTACCCCCGGGAAAGAGACCCGGTACCCATTGTACAGGAGGCTGGGTGGGGCCCAGGGCCGGTCTGGACGGCTGCGGAAAATCTGGCCCCCACCGGAATTCGATCCCCGGACCGTCCAGCCCGTAGCGAGTCGTTATACCGACTACGCAAAGTAGAATGTGAAGATAAAAAATAAGAGATTTTATAACTATGTTACAAAATTAAAATCCCGTTGCTGTATTAAAATTTCCCCACTCTTGTAGTTTCTCGTCTGAAGTGTTGTGTGAAATACGAAGAAAATGTAACGTATTCAGGTTTTAGCTTTGTCAATGATCGGTTTGTGCTTCATGAATTTCTATCTTTCATTTCTGTCGTAAAGAGGTTTAATACGAAAGTACAAAAAAGTTTGCCTTTCAAACGAAAATTATGGCTGCAGTGTTACGCAGATTCGAAGCGCGAATTTGGCACTTGTTTATACCCAACTGTTGCACCACTTTTGACTCCGTTGTGTGACAAGCCTCGTCGGATGAGATTAATATGAAAAATTCCATAAAATGTCATTTACTCTAAAGGACACATGCAGTTAATTGTATAGACCAGAGTCCATATTGAAAAGCTGATAGTTGCTTAAAATATATAAAAATGTTCCCACCATGTATGGGAGGCCAAAGGTTCAATACCGCGTTCACAAACCCAGCCATATCCCAGGCCCTGTGTAACACACCTCCGCCAAAACCCGTAAGCTGGAAGATCACCCCTTGTCAGCTGTCCACGACTAAGTACTTTTACAGTTGACCTCCCTGTTCGAAGGCAACTTGAGGACGTGCACGGACTTCTCATTTGCTGTTACCAGTTGTGATGCTGCCGGAAACACAGGCGTTATTTTGATTTGCCTTCATATGTGTGGGGGGGGGGCCGTTGTGAGTACGGTACTGAACATTTGGCTTCCACAAAGGTCAGGATTTACTGAGTAACTGAGATAATATTGGCTTGTAAGAAAGTACTGTGCTGCAGTGAGTCATCGAGTAAAGGGGCCCAGGCGGTACATGTTTGACTTGTATTCGGAAAGTGCCCACATCGAACGTCGGCCAGGACACCCACCATCACGACTGCAATGTTTTGTGCAGTTCCCTTCCTTCAGATATCTTAAATTACGGCACGACAGCTTCCTTCCACATCGTTTGGATGTCTACTGACTAATGATCCGATCATTACACGTTGCGTGATATTAACAATGAGTAAAAGACGGGGCGCCGGGGTTGAAGAGGATCTGAACATAACGTAACGTAAAGAACGGGCAGGCAGTGGCCACAGACCGTCGGGAATGGAGGAAGGTTTTGTTGCAAGCCACTTGCCACAGCGGACTGTAGTGGCACAGGAGGAGGGGGGGGGGGGAAGATGAGGAGAAGGAGAACGAGGAGAAGAAAAAGAAGGAAAGGGAGGGGAAGAGAAGGAAGGGAAAGATGAGGAGGAGAAGTAGGATGAGCAAGAGAAAGAGCAGCAGAAGAAGGGGGACGAGGAGGAGGTGGAGGAGGAGGAGAGGAGAAAAGAAAAATAAGGAAAGTAAGGAGGAGTAGGAGTAGGAAAGAGGAGGAGGAGAAGTAGGATGAGCAGAAGAAGCAGAAGAAGGAAAGGGGCGGAGGAGGAGGAGTAGGATGAGCAGAAGAAGAAGAAGAAGAAGAAGACCACTGAGAACATCGTTCAGTGCACCCAGAGTAAACAAACACGCCTGCTTCTGTCCCGCAACGCACGATAAATCAACAAACCTCCTCGTTCAGTCGACAGCCGCTGGGCGCAACGAGTGACTGCGTCCGGCAGTTCCATGACCACACAGACGTTCGCGGTAGCCGCGGGTAGTGTGCAGTACGTGCGTAACTGCCATGTCATCATCACATTGTGTGCGGCTCCTCGCGGTTTCCAATTTATGCAACGTAACACCTGCAGACTGTGTTTGGGTTCAGTTCTAAATTTGGTACGTGATTCTGCTTTCGAAATGTGCTGAACGCTGGCATTGTTAGCAACCACGTTCTTTGTTGTCGTCTTTACTGACATTATTGTTATTATCATCCTCATCCCCTTTATGCAGGGTATTCACAATTATATACCTGAAACAAACCATGTTTCTAGGGTATACAGTGTCGCAGCTACTCCGCGCGTACTGTTAATGGTGCATATAACGCTGTCTTCAGTATTAAACTCTTTTGTGCTTCTACATTAGCACTTCCCGCAGTATGTGTGCTGTGCCCAGTATAGCTGTTTTCTGTAGTTCCTTGATATCGTGCTTTCCCGGTATGCTGCTCAAGTATTTTCTGAAGGATTTTGAAATGGTTCCAGTTGCTCCTATTATTACTGGCGTCACCTTTGTTTTTACATTCCACATGCGCTGTATTTCTGTTCTAAGGTCTTTATATATTATTATTATTATTATATTATTTATATATATTTTTTTGCCCCAGTGATTTTACGTATCTACTGAATTCTTTTGAGTGCCTGTTTGTTTGTTTGTTTGTTTGTTTGTTTGGTGTTTGTGTATTTGTGCTGTTTTTGTATTTGTGTTTCTTTTCGTGCTGGCTTTATAATAGGCATTTTTGCTGTTAAGCTTGCACGTTAATAAATACCGATTGATTTATTAATAATAATAATAATATTATTATTATTATTATTATTAGACAATACACAAAATATAAGTCTGCTGTACATGCTGTGAAATCCTGTGCCATATACAGTGGGTACTGGGAGTGAATCAGGTTCAGCATAGCTTGAAGCTCGTCCCTTGGCCACACCTCTCGAATCTCGTGACTTTCATTCAGGAATTGGGTGGTTTGAATCTTGGTCAGGTCACCGACGACGTTAACTGAGCTTTCCCTTAGTCTACTCTTTCTTTCTGTGCAGATATACTGTGATACTCTCTGAAATTACCCCACGACCCATGTCCAGTCGATACGTTTATTGAAACCCGAAAGAAACGCTCTGTGCAAACGTTTTTTCCCGTCATTGCCAGAAGCAGAATTAAGGGAACTCCCTTTATGTATGACCCCACCGCTTTCAAACACCTTCCATCCGGCCAGGCTAGTACAGTGACCGGAGTATTTCCCGGATACAGCGGTTCCAAATTCTAGACTTGTTACAGTCGGGGAAAACCCCAGCTCGAATCTTGCCTAGGTCTTTCATAAATAACACTATGTATTCCGTCTTACAAAACCTTCATTTATTATCATTTTCTGAAACACCACTTGTTTCGACCAAGTCGATCATCATCAAGTGTTTATTTATACAAGAACTTAAAACTCAAGGTAAAAATGTAAAATTTTGCGAGTTTCGCAAAATTTTACATTTTTACCTTGAGTTTTAAGTTCTTGTATAAATAAACACTTGATGATGATTGACTTGGTCGAAACATTTAGTGTTTGATAAATAATATTAAATGCAGGTTGTGTCAGACGGAATACATAGTGTTATGTATGTGCGTCTATATACACAACGGGATGGATAGGGTCGAATTGATTGCCTAGGTCACCAGCTGATAACGTCGCGACCACCACCTTACAGTCATTTACGTACAATTTACGATCGTTTAGCTACACGATAAATTGCCTCTACGTTGTTGATTAACGTCAACGTTTTTCATATTCTTGTAACAGCATGCGGATTGTGATCAGCTACGTACGTTACGTTGTCAGGCCGTTTAACCTTTTAAAGCCTAGCGGTAACTTTACATACCACCAGGTTTAACATTAAAAAATGCTACGTGGTGCCCACATTGCGTTTATGTGTTTTGTACGGATCTCAGAACAAACAGCAACTTTTGCCTTATAAAACAGTAAGAGATTGGTTTTTATAACCGAAGTGGAGAGTGTTTACAGCGCGGTACGCACTGAGTCCTTATATAAAACAGATACGCTTCGTCTTTAAAGGGTTAAATGGACACGCGTAGTTTTTGCGCGCCTTCACAGATGGCAGCTGTGTTTGAAACTGTATCATCTGAATGACAAAGGCCTAACTTAATTCACAGATCTAACGTCAAACTGCTTTCCCACGTGTTGTATATTTGACAGATATCTCAGTTGTGGATATTTGCCGCGTCGTAAGAACGGTGCACGTGGCAGCCTCCCACCGACTGTCGGTAAATATGACATAACGTCAGAGGAGTGTTTCTGTGCTTACCACGCTTTTCCACAACTCGTTTATACGTGACAACCAGACAAGTGACTCGTGTGTGGACGGTATCGTTCGGTACGTCTTGTGGAGAGCGTGGCCAAGTACACGAATCGTGGGAACGCGAACACAGTGGCCAGGCAAATGTTTGGCAATTATACACTGCTACGAATATTTGCCAAATATATCATTCGTGGGAACACTGGGACAGTTACTTACTTGGCTGCTTGTGCAGTGCATAATTATTGGCGCGTTTGTAAAACACACAAGTCGCGGTAAGGCGGCTCAAAGAAGATCAAGAGTCAGGATGGGAGCAGAAGAGGGAAGAAAGAGATATGAATAAAAGGAAGCAAATGAGTGAGGGACGGAGTTATTAAAAATAATTCCCCGGTGAATTGCGTGGGTCATTTTCTCCAGTTAAATCAATTATATGAAGCAAATTAGACGTCATAATTTCAGGCTTCATCAGCGGTGTAAATGAGATCTGTACTATTTTGGGATTTTACGCAGTGTAGAAAGATATTTTCTTATCGACGTTTCGCGACCGATAGGTTTTCCCGAAACGTCGATAAAAACTACCATTCTACGCTGCGTAAAATCCCAAAAGAGCGCAGAACTCCTAGACTTCGTAAGTTCTTTCCATAAGTTCTTATATACTTTGGAACTAGATTCTACTAATTACAATACAAAATAGGGGGCACGCGGTGCGCTACAAGCCGGAAGGGCGCGGGTTCGATTCCCGATGGTGTCATTGGGATTTTCCATTGACATAAACCTTCCGGTCGCACTATGGCCCTGGGGTCGACTCAGCCTCTAACAGAAATGAGTACCAATTATATTTCCTCGGGGGTAAAGGCGGCCGGTGCGTAGGGCTGACAACCTTACCACCTTCATGTGCCGATTGTCTAGAAATCTGGGAACCTCGACCTCCTGGAACCCCAAGGTCCTGTCCAGGCCTGTAACGGGATTTCTTTACCTTTACCTGATAATACAAAATATTTCTGTGTTCGCGTCTCCAGTTATGATCTGTGCAGCATGGCTTGCAGGTGCAACAAAACCGATGCATCGAAGAGAACCTATGCTTGTTACTGACGCTGTATCAATCTTGGAAATTTCCACCGTCGTTAAATAGCACGTTTATAATCTTTTGTTGCGGAGAGAGGTATGCAACCCTCAGCAGCAGGTAACGCTGCACTTACTCTGTGTCCCATTTATGAACTGATAACATAGGTTTTAGGTTTTACTTCTGATAATACGTCTGCTGTAAGTGGGTTGAATGTTAAAATAATTCCATTCAAAAGCTACGGACGATCAATATCCCAGTAACCTATTTTAGTATCTTGCTACACAAAGCCTTCTGTTTACCAAGGCCTCTGTTTCACGAGTCTGCATTACGGTATTGATTTTTAGTCTAAACTTGGAGAGAATGGTCAAATATTTCAGTACGAAAGTTATAAATATACGAAAATTAACCTGAACTATATTTACAGATGCAGTTTGTACCACACAGGAAACACCTTCCTTCTCAATTATGGAAAAAATCCGTTAAACTTTGTTCGTCATGTTCGGAAATGGTCGGTCCTTATGGTATGATATTGTACGGAACATATAAATACACTCTGACAAGAGACTGTACAATGTTTAGGTGCGTTCGCATTCTCGAGAAAAAGTCCTGTTAACTTCGTCATGTTCGTCCGTCTGTCTGTCCTTGTGTATCAAGTCGGCTCCTACTGAACGTATGTCCGTGAAATTTGATATTGGACACTTCTATTAAAATCTGTAGAGAAAATCCAAATGTGGTTAAAGTCGGACAAAAATATCGGGCACTTTACATGAAGACCTAAGGACGTTTCACATTGCTGGCAGCAACACATGTACTCTTCTGGGATATTACGCAGGGTCGAGTGGTACTTTTTTACCGACGTTTCGGGACAACGTATCGGTCCGATCTTCAAAGGTCAGGAAGTCCAAGAAAAAAAGTTCTTCTCCTTGGACTTCTTGGCCCTTGAAGATGGGACCGATACGTTGTCCCGAAACGTCGGTAAAGAATTATCACTCGACCCTGCGTAATACCCCAGAAGAGCGCAGATGTCATCAACATGGCGGCGGAAGCCTCAAATCACGGACAACAGTCCATGTAGCTCAACCATACAGAGAAATGCAATACCCAAGAGAATTCACTTTTGCGTTACCATGGTAAAGCACTTAGTATTTATATTTTTGACAGTGACTATAGGTAACATGTGTTTTGTAACATCTGTTATGTAACAAATACAAAAACAGTCTTCTGTCAGGTACGAACTCAGTGTTTGCACAGAATTACATGCAATGTGTGTAATGTATCTCAGCTATGCAAATGGAACGCATTGTTGCCTTTATACGGCAACAGTGGTTGCGCGAATGTGCCAGAATGTGTACACTGTCCGACTTGTTAAATAATGGTTCTGCCGGTTCATAAAGTAAATATTGGGCTGTCAAGAGTTGATGAAATAGCCTATATACAAAACTGGAGAGTATACTCCGAACGTGTTCCCAAGTGCGCCCTTTGCTACGTTCCGTACGTCACTGGTCTTCCTGTTCATTTATTTCAGACACAAATTTACCATTGCAAGGCTGATCACAGTACAAATATCACACTGCATAAGCGTTCACATTACGTTATGTTGTATATTAAATAAGAATCGTGTACTGCTACATTGGCACTTCCCGAAGTACGTGCACAGTGCCCATTAAGGGTGTTTTCTGTAGTTCCTTGATTTTGTGCCGTCCCAGTATGTTGCTAAGATATTTTATGAATGATTTTGAGATAGTTCAAGTCGCGCGTGTTGTTACTGGTATCATTTTTGTGCAATACGTTGTATTTCTGTTGTAAGATCTTTATGTTTTAAAATCCACTTAAACTTTTATACATGCGAGATTTGAGGTTCCGACGGCTGGGGCTGAGAGGATTATCGTTTTCTGGCTCGTGACGCCGTTTAGGTTCATACACAGATACGAAACCTTTTTTTATAAAAAAGCCTCATGCCTCCATTTCCAGGGCAGAGGAGTAAAGATGGAGGCTTCCAACTTCTTTTGGAACCTTTGTCCATGTTTACCAATTATACTGCCCCATAAACCGAAGATACAATATTCATTATAATTGAATAATTTTTTAAACGTTTTGGAGTTTTCGAGCGATTATCAGTGATGGTCAGTTCCACTCCAGACGTGTAGTACTACGATAGAGGTTTCTAAGGTTCATTTCGTTGATTATTCTGATCAATGTAGTTAATTTATTTACGAACTAAATGCACACTACTGTTCACGTTTGAATATTACATGTACAGCTCTGACATATCGTAGTCCTTCCCTCTTCTACCTACTTGTTCACAGTAGGTGTCGAGGTTGTTTATTTTCACTTGATCACACTCAGACACACACCACAGTCGGTAGGATTCCTCTGGACGAGGGATCGGCCCGTCGCAGAGACCTCTACCTGACAACACAAACACTGTACAAGACAAAAAAATCCAGGCCCCTCGGTGGGATTCGAACCCACGATCCCAGCAAGCGCTCGGCCGCAGACCTATGCCTTAGACCGCGCGGCCACTGGGATTGACATGTTCCGCTGCTAATTACTGGCAGTTGGTTTTAAACTCGGCATCACGTGCTCCCTGAGGAAGGTGCATTAGCAGCGAAACATGTCGGAGCTACAGACCTACATGTTACATTCATATGTGAACAGTAGTGTGCATTTAGTTGGTAAATAAACTGGTTACATTGATACTATGTAGGTTGTCTGTGAGGACTCCAGTAGAATACACAAACAATGGAAGTGCCAGTATTTGATTTTGTTGCTACAACTGCTGTGTTTCTCCTGCTGCTTCTGTTGGTATTATTGCTGATAGTGGTGGTTTTCCTAGATGCGTAAGTTTATACAGGAAAGGCAAGCCTTGGTACGAAGTGCGCTGCTGGTCACGAAAGATGGACTGGTGGCCACGGTAAGTTGGCTAACCAGGTTAAGGAAACATGCATTGCGCGCCGCTGTGGAGGCCATCCATGGCCCCTTTTTCTCGCTTTCGTCTCGCAGTACCGGTTCTACATACGTCTTAATTTTGTTGCTGAAGTTTTTGTGTCATTTGAAGTTTCTTCAAAATGAAATCGTTTTCCATCCAAATAGGAACAATAACATTTAGTAACTAAGTTAACACGAGTCACAATTTTCCGGGGGGGGGGGGGGGGGCAAAAGCCTGGTCGTATTTCAGATCTTTTGTCAACCATATTTTGTGTATAAATTCTGAAACTGACCCCTTTGCAGTATCAGTTCGGCAGTACGCATTGGTGTGATACCTAAATTTATTTTCCTACTGTTCGTGGAAGTCCCTTCAACCAGCTGTCACTGCGAGAACTTGTACTGAACGTGTAAAGTGAACGCCATTATGCACCCGAATTCTCTGGGTCCAGCGGGAACTGAATTCAGGCTCCTCGTTCGTCCAACCCGAAGCTGGCTGAGCTGTGCCAGTTTACATTTAGAGTGTATACGGGCATTATTTTATGTGACTACACGCTCCTTGAAATACGGAATGTTCCACTTAAAACCGGCCCGCTTGTACGGCGAAATCATGAAAGGATTTTGGATAACGCGCGCACAAAAATATTCTGATTCTCAAGAGTCTTATTTACAGCGTCTTTAAGAATGTGTATTTAGTCTACCAAAAACTGAAAGAAACATAATCCTTTCTTGATTTGGCCTTGCACATGGCCCGGTTTTAAGTGCAACACTCTGTAGTTGTGGTAAGTGACAAATTATATTGGTCAGACAAAATAATGGGGCTATATAATACAGGATGATAAGCGAATTTAATTGCGGAATATAACAGTTCAGGATGAGCCACAATAACTGTCAATAAAGTGACTGGATAAGAAATGGAATATCGGGGTTGGATTCTCGAAAAGTGCAACGACTTTCCAGACTGGCTGTGGGGTCCAGCAAACCTCCCATCCAATGGCTATATGAGAAGTTTTTCCGGGGGACCGAACGGCTGTAGCATGAAACCAGTCGCCCACCTACCACCAGTGTCGCGGGATCTGTACATACACTCGCCCTGACGTCTTCACAGGGTGTTATTTGGTCAAATAAATTGTCACAATTTCTTGGTTTTGTCCTATACTTTGTTCCTAAAAAATTAACACGTAACAAAATGTGTGTTGCACTAAAGCCTGTCAGTTAATTAAAAAAATGCAGTGTATAACAAAATGTAAGGGAACAAGTTCTTTTTGTCATCATCATCATCATCATCATCATCATCATCATGAGCTGTGAAGTATTAGGCGTAGTGCCTGTTCTTTATCCCTCAAGGTGAAGCTGGTCTTTCCATCTTTTCCTTGGGCGTCCTATGCTTCTCTTCCCCTTTGGCCTATATTTCAGTGCCTGTTTGGGTATCCTGTCTGTGTCCGTTCTCTCTACATGTTGTAGCCACCCACGTTGGTGCTGTTTTATTTCCAGAACAATGTTCTGCACTCCAAGTTTCTCCCTCACGGATTGATTTATCTCCCTGTCTAACTTAGTAATTTCTAGCAAATGCTTTAAAATTTCACTTCTGTTGCTTCCAGTCTTTGTTCATCTCGTTTCTTCAGCACCCAGGCTTCACTACCGAACTTCAAGGCCGCTTTAGCTGTGATATTATGGATTCTTAATTTTGTTTCTTCAGTCATTTGTTTTCCAAGACGCCTTCGTATAACGCCATTTATTTTGTTATATGTTTGTATCTTATCTTCTAAATCACTTTTGTAATCCGATATCAGGTATCCCAGGTATTTTTATGCAGCGTAACATTCGTTAGCGTTAACGGCTGTGCGATAGTACAGCCGGTTCGTATATGTGAAATGTCGTCAGCAGCTGATATAATGATAGTTTTTCATCTTCTATGTGTAAATTTGTATTTGAGATTCAGATTTTCGTAAGTAATTAATGCGAATGAGATTAGAACAAGAAAAAAGGACGCATTTATGAAATTAAGTAACGTTAGACAGATTCAAGTAACTCTCTAGTTGAGTGCTTGGTTTTATATTGAGGTGATTAACTGACCAGATGGCTGAATGAATAAACGAAGGACGGCCGCACTCTGATAGCAAACAAAAGGTTCAACACAGCTAATGCCCAATTCATATAGCTGGAACTGTGAGTGTAATAATCCTTGGAAATTCAGTGATTATGGCATATCATCCGAAAAATAAAAAACACACAGATTATATACTGTGTGTGTGTGTGTGTGTGTGTGTGTGTGTGTACAGTCGAACTCGGTTATTACGCCATGAAAGGGGCTGAATGTTTTGTGTCTTTATAACCGAGGAGTATAATGTTATGTTTAACAGTGAAGAATTAATTGGTGCCACAGAATATCTGACGCTATAGGCGAGGTGTCGCTTAAGCCGATGTTGTTATAACCGAGTTCGACTGTGTGTGTGTGTGTGTGTGTGTATATATATATATATATATATAGTGTTGTTTTTCCTGCTTGACCGAAGAGCGCCGGCCCAACGCTCCGCCCGACGCCCTGCCAGCGTTGCATCGTACGCCGCATCTCGGGGAGGTTTAACAGTTTAGCATAGTTATCTGTAATAATATATTTCGGTGTTTTGAATACGAGTCTCCTCTTTAACTATTTGTGTATTTTTGTGGGAAATGTAATGTATTTTTTGTTTCACCACAGCAAGCTTTCGTGTCGATTAAGCAGGACAGGAAGACTGAAAGAGGTTCGACATTTTTATGAGACCCCTTCAACCTTACTAACAGTTATAACTTAGGGTAGTGCATTAGTTTTCTTAAAGGAAATTTTTGGAACCGAATCATGGTGGCACATGCAAATCTAATTTGTACGAAATGTTATTGGTAGTTTAGTTAATGACACTGTCAAAAACTGCATAGTGTTCAATGACTGAATATGGAAAGAAGCGGTCATGGCCTATTTTTACATCCCGGTTGCAGCATTGGACTGGACGGACTGAGGTAAATCATGAAAATCCTTGTCAGAAAGCTTTAAACCCTGAGGCAACTCGCTCGGTGTGTAGGAAACGCTATTAACCCTTTAAAGACGAAGCGTATCTGTTTTATATAAGGACTCAGTGCGTACCGTGCTGTAAACACTCTCCACTTCGGTTATAAAAGCCAGTCTCTTAATGTTTTATAAGGCAAAAGTTGCTGTTTGTTCTGAGATCCGAACAAAACACATAAACGCAATGTGGGCACCACGTAGAATTTTTTAATGTTAAACCTGGTAGTACGTAAAGTCACCGCTAGGCTTTAAAAGGTTAAAAATCGTTTAGGTTAAGTCCACTTTGTTGTGGAGTCAATCGGTCAGTCAGGTGCACGTTAGTCCATAAATGTCATGCCCGAACTCTGACTCATAAGAGTTCCAGCTACCCAGGCTGCACGTTGAACATATCCGAGCAAGCACAGTGTTGTACTGGGTGTACAAATCAGTGCAGAATTCCCATACCTGAAGAATGCGCGTTGCTGTAACTGGCGTCCGTGACCTCCACAGAATGTGTAACATTATATCAGGGGTGGCCAGCCAGACGAGTTTTGGGAGCCGCTCTTTGTGAGGCAACCTGGGCGACAGCTATGTCTTTTATTCATCACGTGGCACGTACGGTAAACACTGCTCAATGCCTGCGAGAACGTACCCAGCACTTTCTGCCATTTTGTTAACGACAACTTTGTGCGAACCGCATCAGTGAAGTCCGTGAGGCACGTTATGGTCACCCCTACTCTATATCATGCAAGGGCGTACATCCAGTGCCGAAGTTAGGAAATAATGGCGCTGTACCTCCACTCACTAATATTTATGCACGGCGCTGTGCTTGATTAAGTACACGGACATCTTACAGCATTATGAATTTTCCCCCCGAACGGTTGGACAAGACACTATTACAAATACCAGAACCAACCAGACACCAGCATCTACAAACCTATGCCCACACCAACAAGAAAAGTAAATTCGGACAACCAATCCGCAACATAAATAAGAATTGCAAAACAAAATTCTACTAACCCCATGCTTCGTACCCAACTACAACGTCCAGATACGATGGTACAATCCCAGAATATTTTAGCGGCCATTAACCTTTTAAAGCCTAGCGGTAACTTTACGTACCACCAGGTTTAACATTAAAAAATTCTACGTGGTGCCCACATTGCGTTTATGTGTTTTGTGTGGATCTCAGAACAAACAGCAACTTTTGCCTTATAACACATTAAGAGACTGTTTTTATAACCGAAGTGGAGAGTGTTTACAGCGCGGTACGCACTGAGTCCTTACATAAAACAGATATGCTTCGTCTTTAAAGGGTTAAAGCGTTGTAACCTTTTAACTTTTTTCTTGTATATAATTGATTTGACACAGCAACATGTACTTTATCATACTGAAAAACTGAGGCCTCGATTCAAAATTTAATAAAATTGTACGCAATTTTTTTTTTTGTATTTTATATTACTGGCCTGAAGATGACCCTTTGAGGTTGAAACATGTTGTCAAATTAAAGATATAACACTTAGTAGCTGTGGCAATTTATTTTCCTTTTTACATTCTTAGAGGTATATGCGCGGACCGCAATATATGCCTAAAGCCCTTTCGATTTTGTTGTCAGACTGCACATAAATGGCCGAAATGTGAAATGGATATCGTGCGATACACTTCGATAAATTTAAAATGTAGCTGCTTTGTACACCGATTAATATATGTTGCTCTTGAGTCGGGTTTTAACGTGCAGAATGTGGCTGCGCGTGCATTGAATGCGTTTACAGTTAACAAAAGTAGAATAGGATGTAAACTGTGGTTCTCTAATCCTTTGCTGTTCATACTTGCTGTAACCAGGAAGTCCCGGCAACCATGGGAACAAGTGCGAAGTTGACGTCACTTACATACCAAGCGTATTATACAGGGTGATTCAGGAGGAAAGGCCAATGGGAGGTGATGATTTCGGTCATTGTGAGACAAAAGTTCGTATAAACACGTGTGTAATTCTGAAATGGTTACCGAGACAGAGCTGTTTGAATCTCCAGACCTAACTTCGTTAGATGTTTGTTTGTGGGGTTGGATAAAGAGCTAAGTTTACAAAATAAAGGTGGATACACGAGACGAATTGCTCGCTCGCCTTTTGGATTCTGTTGGCCGCGTAAAGAAACTTGGAGATCACCTCAGACGAACAACACGCGATCTTGGCAGACGAGCTGCCATGTGCATTGAGGTTGACGGTGGGATTTTCGAACATTTATTGTGAAGTGCAACAAATCTGTCATTTTTGTGTAAAAGATCTGTCTTTTAAACAGTAAATTAAAACTAAAGTAAAATTAAGAGTAAATAATTTACCTTTCCGTATTACCATTCACAATTCTTTCTCTTTGTAGATTCAAACATCTCTATCTCCGTAGCCATTGAGAATTAGACACATCTTCATACTAGCTTTCTTCCTCAAAATGACGGATATTATCACCTCCCAAAATATTGACGTTTCCTCCCAGTTCACTCTGTATGAGGTACACAAAGAGGCAATACGACTCGCAATTTGATGTATTAACTTCACAATTTATTCTTAACTTAATTAACTAGGCCCATCGTATAAACGTAAGTGCAGTTCTGAAAGGTTACCTAGCTATGAACAGGTGACATTTACCTGCGAATTCTTCACAATGAAATGTCGCACATGTTGAATGTACCCGATGCGAGAGAGAGAGAGAGAGCTAATCACAGACGTGCTATGATACGTATTGAGGCTGACGGTGGTAATTTTGAACTTATACTGTAAATTCTTAATACACGTACAGTCAGTTTCGCTATTAACCTTTTAAAGCCTAGCGGTAATTTTACATACGACCAGGTTTAACATTAAAAAATTCTGCGTGGTGCCCACATTGCTTTTATGTGTTTTGTACGGATCTCAGAACAAACAGCAACTTTTGCCTTATAAAACATAAAGAGACTGGTTTTTATAGCCGAAGTGGAGTGTTTACAGCGCGGTACGCACTGAGTCCTTATATAAAACAGATACGCTTCGTCTTTAAAGGGTTAATTGTAAACTTTGATATTCGAACCCGTGTTTATATCACATTCTGACTACGTGGAAATGACAGGAATGAGCGCCTGAATTCAAGATATCACGTGACGAACGGCTCTGCGTAGCCTATTACGTAACGAGGGACATTGTTCTTAGACATCGACAAACCTTAGATGTCTCATGGAAGATTCAAGGATATGTATGTATGAAATGAACATCTGTGTTCATTTCTTATGTTGTGAGACGGCATGTGTAAGGAAATTCTCACAGCGAAAAGCATAAAACCGCATTTTATTCCATGGTGACACGTGTGTGTTTAAACATTAGGTAAACACTTTGTGAATATGGAAGGGCAAAACCCAGTGCGGGTATTCCTCTTTTATGTAAGCATTGTGTGCTGAAACATTGTATCATCTTTCTATAAATACTACGATACTTAATTCTGGGGGGGGGGGGGGGAAAGATCAAGGAAGAAGTTCGTTGTGGACCCGAAACATATATTATTGTTATAACCTGATAATTTAGCCAATCCCAGTGGCCGCGCGGTCTAAGGCGTGGGCCTTCGGCCGAGCGCTCGCTGGAATCGTGGGTTCGAATCCCACCGGGAGCATAGATGTTTGTCTCTTGTGAGTGCTTGTGTTGTCAGGTAGAGGTCTCTGCGACGGGCCGATCCCTCGTCCAGAGGAGTCGTACCGACTGTGGTGTGTGTCAGAGTGCGATAAAGTGAAAACAAACAACCTCGACACCTACTGCGAGTAGGTAGAAGAGGGAAGGACTACGAAACGAAACGATAACCTGATAATTTGGTTACATAAACATGACGTCACCAGCCCCGTATTTAAAGTTCAACAACTGCAACACAAAACGTTTTATTGATACTCGTCACAAATGAATCTTGGGTATTTTTATACTTGTTTTGCGCGTAATTCAGTGCTTTTAGAGAAAGCTGTGACGATGAATAAACTAGGACGGTTGCTGTTCAGATGATTGTGGTTTGGGTAGTAAAGTAGTAAAGTTCTTTTCTGACGTTCCCACGAAAAGTCGGAAAACCCCGTATTACATGTCGTGAAAACTTAAAAAAACCATCTCTTGAAAAAACATGAAATATGTCGGGCAAACTAGAATGTGAAAATTAATGGTGTTTGTGACAGTCCATGTTACACTGCTGATAATACCGGCTGTTGAATCACGTACTTGTTCATATTTTGTGTTTCGCAGTACACGTTTTGTGATATACCTCATGACGCTAATAGTCAACAGACCCGAAGTAAAAATATGTATTTCCGGACAAAATTGAAGTCTTCTGGGATGTTACGATTTGTTGACTGATAAATAGTTTCCGACGTTTCGTAGAGGCGTCGTGCCTTCATTTTAAGGGCCAATCAGTCCAAGAGAAGTGGACTGCTTGGCGAAGTGAGAACAGAAAGAACTCCTTGTGTGGAGACCACGTCCGTCTGTCCGTGTGTGATGCGCTATCGGCGACTAAACCGCTTGTTGGATTTTCACGGAACTTGTTACAGAAGCTTTTTACAAAGAGTTGTCGATGCAGTGTTAATTTCGTACGTACCGACACAGTAACATTCGTACTTAAAAAAAGGTAAAGCAGTCCCATTACAGGCCTGGACAGGCCCTTAGGGTTCCAGGAGGTCGAGGCTCCCAGATTTCTAGACAGTCGGCACGTGAAGGTGGTAAGGTTGTCAGCCATAAGCACCGGCCGCCTTTACCCCCCAGGAAATACTCCTGGTACTCATTTCTCTTAGAAGCTGAGTCGACCCCAGGGCCATAGTGCGACCGACAGGGTTATGCCAATGAAAAAATCCACTGACACCATCGGGAATCGAACCCGCGACCTTCCGGTTTGTAGCGCAGTGCCTCAACCAACTGCGCCACCGCGGCCCCCAACATTCATACTTAAGGGCGTAAATGAATTCCTACACGGAATTTCGTTACTTCTTGGCCGATTTGTGTGAAACTCGGTGTATCTGGTGTTCTTATGATTCCTTTCAGCCTTTGTGCGTTTCATGAAAATCGGTACGGTCAAACCCATAATTTACTTGAGATAAATGTAAAGCAACCCACGTACAGGCCTGGACAGGCCGTGAGGGCTGCAAGAGGTTAAGGCTCCCAGATTTTTAGACAGTCGGCACGTGAAGGTGGTAAGGTTGTCAGGCCTACACACCGGCCGCCTTTACCACCGCAGGAAATATTCCTGGTACTCATTTCTGTTAGAGGCTGAGTCGACCCCAGGACCATAGTGCGACCGAAAGGATTATGTCAATGAAAAATTCCAATGACACCATCGGGATTCGAACCGAAACCTTCTGGTTTGTAGCGCAGTGCCTTAACCACCTGCGCCCTTACTTAAAGGTACAAAAGATATTTTGCTTTATTTTCTGTACTTTTCGTCCGATTCGGATGACATCTAGTACAAAGGGTGCCCATACCGTTCCCTTGCTAATGATAGGTTTTGTGAAAATCGATCAATTAAAAACCATGGTTTCCTGAGAGCTAAGCCGGCGGTAGCATAGCTACTGGTAGGGCCTCCCATGCCGGACAGGTCAAAGGTGATGACCCAGACAAAAAGAGACACCCTGGTCCTCCAGGTTGGGGGTTGGGCGTGGGGCTAACAACCCCATCCCGTAAAAGAATGCATGTTGAGAAAACCTCAAGGATGCCTCGAAAGGGATTGGTAAATAGACGACGACCCAGTTATAAGGACAAGGATTTGTTGAACGGAAGATTCTGCAACACAAACCAGTGGGAAGACCAAGAGCCAGATGGGCGGACGCTGTTTGGGGGGATTCACTACAGATACTAGGGACACGGGGATGGAGGAGAAGAGCTGAAGATAGGGACGAATGGAGGCATCTTTTGAGGGAGGCCAAGGTCCGGAAGGTGCTGTAGCGCCATACATGGATGGATGGAAAAGCCATGCTTTACTTGGCGTCATAAATGCAAATGTTCCCGTATTTTTTGTAAGTTTCCACCGATCCGGATACAACTCGGTAGGGGATATTTCCATGAAATACAGTTGGGTAACTGTAAGTTTAGTACAGATCGGCGCACTGAATTTCGTACTTCACGTAGGGTTTTAACCCTTTAAAGCCTAGCGGTAACTTTACGTACCACCAGGTTTAACATTAAAAAATCCTACGTGGTGCCCACATTGCGTTTATGTGTTTTGTACGGATCTCAGAACAAACAGCAACTTTTGCCTTATAAAACGTTAAGAGACTGGTTTTTATAACCGAAGTGGAGAGTGTTTACAGCGCGGTACGCACTGAGTCCTTATATAAAACACGCTTCGTCTTTGAAGGGTTAAAGGGATTAGTGTCAGTACTTTCTACATTCATTTACCGGTTTGTGCGAATTTCAGTACAAGGGGCCTGTAAGTAATTGTGTTGTGTATTTGTGCGCTTCGTGAACCGGCGCACGGAAGGCGGTGCTCGTCATGCGGGCGTCAGTTAATTACATCCACGCGTGTTCCGTGAAATTGCATGATTTTTAGAAAGTAAAGCATGCCTTGGTAATGTTTGTACAACGTCACGGTGCACATTTGCAAACTTTTATGTAATACATGTGTGTTCGTGTGTGTTCGGAAAGGAACTGTGCATACTGAATTGACACAACCTGATTGTAAATGAATTCAGACATAATAACAAGCTACAAATTTGATGTGTCCCCTAGCACACCTCTCACTGTAGGCTGTTCTCGTGAGAAATACATAATCAGTCTGTTACAGTTACTAATGTTAAGTGGATCTAAAGTCTCATCATCACGAAAATTGCCTCCAACCTTACAAATAATTATACGAAACCTAAAGTCACGGAAGAGTGGACAGCTCTCCCGCATTACACTGGGGTAGCCCGGGTTCGTATGTGGGGGCCGCAGAACGGATAACCTCACAGAGGTTTTCAATGTTTTTATTCGGGCCTTCCAATAAAATTGCTGGGAAGTACTTCAAATTGAGCGTGATTTAAGGCTTCTACCACGATGTAAATGAGATCTTCGCTATTCTGGGACGTTACGGCGGCGCTGATTGGTCGTTAAGTTACCGACGTTTCGAAAATATCGATCCCATCTTCAAGGTTTAAGCAGTCGGACTGCTTGAGCCTTGAAGATGGGATTGATAGTTTGTCCCGAAACGTCGGTAACGTAACTACCAATCAACACTGCTGTAACATCCCAGAAGAGCGAATACCTCAAATTAGACCTTAGCCACGTCCTTTGCAGTTAATTAGTAACTAATTATCATATCATCCCATGCATAGACATACTGATCCGGAGTTGTTAAAGGGCCCGTTAAATAAGCGAAGAATATAAAAATAAAAATTTACGAGAAAATATGCCCTGAAGATGGAAGCAGCAGGTTCATACGAAACTACAGTAAACTTCTACTAAAATATACAGCGCCAGATCACAAAGACAGTTTTGTTTCAAATACGTTTTTTTATCCCGTTAACATCAACGGTGCTTGACAGTGGTTATGATTGGTATATTGATTTGCAGGCAGGGCCAGCCCCAGACATGTGGGCGCCCCGGGCAGTCTAATAATTTGGCGGCCCTTAAAACCAACATTATTTAAACCCTTTCTACCTAAGACAGGACTGGCGAAATTTTTTTTTGAGGGCGCATGCCCACGTTACGGATAATTTTCGGAGAAATTACTTCATCCGTGTAAACCTGAGTTCATTAGCAATATACTTTCGATTATTCGAGCGACGTTTTAGCGCCCCTTATAAGTTGACTTCCCAGGCAGCTGCCCGGCTGGCCCGCCCCGTAGTGCGGCCCTCCTTGTAGGATATTTTGTTTGCTCAAACGGCACTCCATTTCTTACAGTGGCCATAAGATTACTGCAATTACGTTAACCTTTTAAAGCCTAGCGGTAACTTTACATACCACCAGGTTTAACATTAAAAAATTCTACGTGGTGCCCACATTGCGTTTATGTGTTTTGTACGGATCTCAGAACAAACAGCAACTTTTGCCTTATAAAACATTAAGAGATTGGTTTTTATAACCGAAGTGGAGAGTGTTTATAGCGCGGTACGCACTGAGTCCTTATATAAAACAGATACGCTTCTTCTTTAAAGGGGTAATCTACACCGATCTGGCACTTTCGCCAGTTGTCAATTCAATTCTGACGCAGAGACTTTGGAAGTCGTTCTCCTCACCAGTTTATAATCAATGTTTGGTAAATACCCGAATATGATTTGTGTTTTTAGTCCTATAAACTATACTTTTAAATGTATTCACTTGTATCCAGTTCTGTTGGCTGCCCTGGGAATAATCTTTTAATCAACAAGCAGCCCCAAAAATTGGGAGGCTGTTTTATTGTGGCATTTTTAAAACTGACTGTACTTATAATTTTTTATTGAATTTTTTACAGTTGATATTCTTTGTTACGCGATCTTTAACAAAAATTTGGACACCATTTTAATGTCATTAGTATGGTGAAAACTGCCAAGAACAGGAACAAAGAATTTGTGAAGCAAATAAGAGAATTTAATTTTAAAAATGAAAAAAGAGCGACAGAAAAAGTTTAAAAATGAGGGGTTGGTGAATTAAAGTACAAATATTAATGGTTAAACGGTGTAAAAATTTTACATGTACTTGTATTTAAATTCGTGTATTTGATTGCTAACAAAAAGGACTTTGAATTCCATTGCTGTCAAGAAACGAATACTTGTGCATACATGCATATGTCAGTGCTATTTTGTTCCTGCAGCCTGAACTCTCAAAAGCGTCACTAACCAGGTTTTAGCCTTCCGCCATCTCTGCACTAAATTTCTGTTGACACTAACCTCTGTTCCACGGGCAGGTTCATTAGCTCCGGTATGCTGCACCAATATCCCTCCGGTGTCACTGTTATAAATATCTGCGTGAAGTAGACAAAAGCCACAAAGAAAGCAAACGGTGCCAGTAATGCGAACAGTATCTTTTGGTACAGCCCAAACTCTCCAATATGCGGCAGCATATCATCGAAATCCATCAGTGGCTTCTCTTCCTGGACGGGGCTGCTGATCGCCGCAGGAGAAGGAAGCTTCTCATTGACCTCCACATTCTTCTCCTCTGCGCTGTTATCGTTAAGCGAAGACTGTTGTAACATCTTCAACTTTACTGCTGTCCACGTGCTGACTTCTTCGTTATGGTCTTCTGTTTGTGTTTTATACGAATTCGTATCCGTTACTTCAGGTATCCTGTCCAGTGACGTCATTTCATGACACTCTGCAGGTTCTTCAGGAACACGTGACGTAGCATCTTCATGTGTCTTGGAGTGCCCGTCTGTACTTCCCCGATGAGACTGACTGACGTCCGGTTGACATGACGTTCTCCTGTCTTCGTATTCGTTATCCTGGGGCGGAATCTTCTCTTGTGGTGGCATGAGTCGACAAAATGTATATAAGTATCACTACAAAAACACTAAAACCACAGTAGGTCACCTCTTCTTTGTCTTCACTTGCATAAGTTTAAACGGGGACTACTCCAGTTGCTGCTTCAGATGATGAAACCACTAGAAAGTAACCCCCATAGCGGCTAGGTGATGCCTGCCTATCGGTACGTACTGCAGGCAAACCCTAGCACATGCAAGACGCCGCCGCACGCTGACTGGACTTCAGCCGTCGCGTGGTCGTTGCTTTATATCAAGGATTCGCTGCGGCTACTGCAACATTCATACAAAAGTGTAGTGGAGTGGGGAGGGAAATTACAGTTTAACGGTTGGAGGGGTAAGGGGAAGGTCAAGAGTAAGGAGAGAAAGGCTATCCTTCGATTTGTATCCAAATGAATACCGGTGTGTACGTATGATTCCATTTTAATTCTTATTTAAAGCAGGAAGTAACAGGACGTTATGATTATCCGACTGAAGTCATTTAAAAATAAATTTCTGAGATACGGGAGCATATAATTAATACGTGTCATTGTATTGTTGTTGATAAACGTCTTCTTGTGTGGCATCAGGGCTGATAGTGGGGCGCTGACTTTTCCCTTGCTACCTTGGAAGTGCCAGGCACGTTTAGCTCCATTGGAATTCGAATGAAATGTACCAATTAATGCACCTTTCTTTATTAGCATTAACTAATATTACTAATTATTAACTAATATTAACTAATGTTAATAAAGAAAGGTGGAGGCAGGCGGTGGCGCAGTTGGTTGGGGCACTGCGCTACAAACCGGAAGGTCGCGGGTTCGATTCCCGATGGTGTCACTGGAATTTTTCATTGACTTAACCCTTTCGGCCGTACTATGGCCCTGGGGTCGGGGGGGGGGGGGGGGGGAAAGGCGGGCGGTGCGTGGGGCTGACAACCCGATCACCTTCATGTGCCGATTGTCTAGAAATCTGGGAGCCTCAACCTCCTGGAACCCTAAGGGCCTGTCCAGGCCTGTAATGGGACTGCTTTAGCTTTTTTAATAAAGAAAGGTGCATTAGTTCGTACGTTTTATTCATACGCTGTAAAATGCACGGTGCTAAAAATATAAAGTCCACTGGACTTTGATTGCGCGTGTGCACTGTCCCCAGTACTGATGCAACTTTAAAAAACTCCGTGCGTGGGGGTGACAATGGACTACCAGGAAATCGATCTGACGTCATTACAGAAAAAATAAAAGTACATTTGATCCGGTCCATGTCATGAAAGCATGTAGGGGGAGCAGAGAGGTACAGCGCCACTCTTTCTTAACCTCAGCACTGGATGGAGGTTGTTGGTCAACCTCACGTTCCGGCCTCTTTACGCTCAGGAAAAAAACTGCGGTACTCATTGAATAAGAGTCTTGGCGGGTTTGGCAGCTGGTCTGAACGATGTGGAGAAGAGAAATATATTTTGCTTCTGCCGGGATTCGGACCCCGGATCGTCCTGCCTGTTGACTACGCTGTCCCGATGCATAGTTTCGAATTACCACGTATTATTGCAGGTTGTAAGTGTTGGTTGAAGTATAAACTGGTATTGTGTGGTGATGGGTTTATGGACTTTATCTATCGTCCGAAGAGTAAAATATTAAAATTAAAAATTAAAATCACGAAGTTTCGGAAGCTGGCTGTGCTTCCGTCTTCAGGTGAATGGAGGGGAAGAAGAGAAGAACACCTACTCGGTGGGACCCCTTAGACAAAACATGGTTTGTCCAGTGATAGAGGCTAGCTCTGTCTAAGGGGCCCAACTAAGTAGGTGTTCTCTTTTCCCCCTCCATTCACCTGAGGACGGAAGCAGAGCCAGCTTCCGAAACGTCGTGATTTTAATTTTTAATTTTGTATTTTTAATTTTAATATCCTACTCATCGGACGGTGGATAAAGTCCATAAAACCATCACCACACAATATTATACACCATCGTCAAAACCTTTTGGAATTTATATAAACTGGTATCCAAAACGTTTCAGAATTTGGTTCTGTTTGCATTTTCACGTGATTGGTTGGCACTGTTCTCGCAAGCCTTTCTTCTAGGCCGTTACACCGCTTAATCCATGAAGCCGTCTTTCAATAACCTGTCGAATGCAGTGTGTGTGTATATATATATATATATATATATATATATATATATATATACATACAGTGAAACTGTGATTTCATAATATCCTTCAGTGGCTATAGAGCATGGGAGTGGATTAATGGAAATGTCAGCTGCAGATAGGAATTGTCACCTTCAGCTGTAGAATTTCGATGCAGGTTGCACTGTTTTGATCATAACTGACGAAGAATAGCTGATCTGTGTAACAGAGTAATGTCTCAGTCATTCAGTTCAACCTCACTCAAGAATGCCTTGCTTACCCACTACCATGCTTGGGAAATTAGAATAAGGGCTAATGATCTTCGATGCCAGCGGACCATAAGTAGGAATACAGGTTTTTTTTTAAACATAAACACAGGGTTCTGCAACAATACTTAACGAGTGATGTCACTTGAGGCAGTCTCAAGTGACCGAGGTAGTTCAGTGAGTGTAATGTATAGGCTGCTGGACTAAGCAGAGAGGCAAATTTATCTTTCACCTTCCAGATGGCTGTGTGCGTAACCAGGCTGAGTGACAATTAAGGCTGTGCAGCAGTCCAACACTAATTCACGTATCACAATTCTGACGAAAATAAAAAGAGACAGTTCATGATTATCCAAGTATGTAGGTGCCTCACGTAACTTCAGGAGTCTCATGGAGTTAATCCTCAGCCTCGCGGTATAGATAGGCCTAACTTCATCAGTTTTGAGGTTTATAATTGTGTTTTAACCTTTTAAAGTCTAGCCGTAACTTTACATACGACTAGGTTTAACATTAAAAAATTCTACGTGGTGTCCACGTTGCGTTTATGTGTTTTGTACGGATCTCAGAACAAACAGCAAGTTTTTCAGCTGAAACCGTTCATCACCGTTATCACAAAATCGCATTACGCCAGTTTACCCCCCCACCTCCCCCCATAAAGTAATTCCTTTCACTGATGTCCTTTTATTACGCCTTCATCTGAATGCCCTCAAAGTGCCTCCTCCTAAGAATTTTAACGACCAAATGGTTAAAACATTAACGAATAATATTAAATTGACCAAGTGATTCAAAAGATTTCAGCCATGCTAGCCCGATAAAATTTATTTGAACCCACAACAAAGTTTAATATTCTGTGACGTTAGGGCCCCCCACGTTCTCACTTACCCACGGGGCCCCACGCACCGCGGCGTCTGCAGGGGCCCCATGTACCCTCTTGGTTACGCGTTTCGTCAGGTTCCCGTCATATTCAGGCATCGTAACTGCAGCCTAGTGACAGTGCAGTGTGTCGGTATCTTTAGCTGCATTGCACTGCAGGTATCTCCGCCTGAAGATGACAACGTGTCCAGACGCACAGTGTAACTTACTAATTTCGAGGAGGAGAACCGTTCGTCAGAAGGTAATAGTTTCTTAGCGAATCAATAAATTCCCCGCACTTTACCGAACCAGAATGTTCATTGCCTTGTTCACAACAGCCGGCCACGTGTCCCTGTCCTCAGCCGTATAAATCAAGTCCACGCCATCTCATCCTATTTCTTTTAAGGTCTGTTATCCTCCCATCTGCTCGTAGGTCTTCCAAGTGAACCCTTTCCTTCAGGTTTCCTTAGCAAAACTCTGTATGTAGTACTCTTTTGCCCACACGTGGCACATGCCCCGGTCATGTCTTCATCCTTGGCATGGCCACGTTAATAATAGTTTATTTAGTAGGTAATTGTGCATTAAATTGCGTCGTATTTAGACTGAAACATGGCTGCAGCTAGAACACGGTGCAGAAATGTGTAACTCGTTCGTCTACTTTACCATAAAACACTAACAGAAATGTAAGAATTACGACAGTTCTGTCGCAACTTCTTTCTTGTGTGTCAATATATTCTAGGCGATTTGTTCAGAAGTACCAACGGCTCTTGTTCTGGTCTCATTGTAAATGACAATTCATTAACAGCTTTATCACTAGCATCAACAGTTACAGGACCGACCAGCAATGTTCGTCTTCGCAGTCCTTCCCTCTTCTACCTACTTGTTCACAGTAAGTGTCGAGGTTGTTTTTTTCACTCGATCACACTCAGACACACACCACAGTCGGTAGGACTCCTCTGTACGATGGATCGGCCCGTCGCAGAGACTTCGACCTCGCAACACAAACACTCACAAGAGACAAACATTCATGCCGCCGGTGGGATTTGAACCCACGATCCCAGCAAGCGCTCGGCCGCAGACCTACGCCTTAGACCGCGCGGCCACTGGGATCGGCACTAGTAATATTCTCAGGAAATATTTATTAATTATGTTTTTGACATTGACTAATGTGACCCGCCATTCATTCATTCATTGTGACCTCATTCACATTTGTGTGGGAATGGCGTGTTTTAAAAGTAAGCGTATAAAAACACGTGCTAATGCAAGCCTTTTATGTGTCAATATCCTTACTTATTAACACCTGTAACCTCCATTTTATGTCAAAACCATTGACCTATAATTATTTTAAGTTTTTTCATATTTGGGACGTAGTGTTCTAAGAATCTGCTAGAAATATATTTTAACTGCCGACTTCTGAGTTTATCAGCCAGTTTGTTGCCGCAGGTACGTAAATTTGGTTTGCTTTCATAAACAATGCCAAATTATTAGTTTCCGTTGCTAGGACATAGCTGTGTTTTTTAACATGAGGGATACTTAGAGAAAAAGTGGCGTGGCGACATTTCTTAACGACATACGCCGTCAGTGACATTGAAACGGTAATTATTGGTGTCTAGTTTATGGTCTTTCTTTAGGCAACAGTAATTCAGGCTGATACACTCGTCTTCCGGATACCTGATATCGGATTATAAAGGTGATTTAGAAGATAAGGTACAAACGTATAACAAAATAAATGGTGTTATACGAAGGCATTTTGGAAAACAAATGACTAAAGAAACAAGATTAAGAATCCATAATATTACAGCTAAAGCAGCCTTAAAGTTCGGTAGTGAAGCCTGGGTGCTGAAGAAACGAGATGAACAAAGACTGGAAGCAGCACAAGTGAAATTCTTAAGACACTTGCTAGGAATTACTAAGTTAGACAAGGAGAGAAATCAATCTGTGAGGGAGAAACTTGGAGTGCAGAACATTGTTCTGGAAATAAAACAGTACCAACGAGAATGGCTACAGCACGTAGGGAGAATGGACACAGACAGGATACCAAAACAGGCACTGAAATATAGGCCAAAGGGGAAGAGAAGCATAGGACGCCCAAGGAAAAGATGGAAGGACCAGCTTCACCTTGAGGGATAAAGAACAGGCACTACGCCTAATATTTCACAGTTCATGATGATGATGATGATGATGATGATGATGACAATGACGACGACGACGACGACACTCGTCTTCCCAAGAGTTTTTTATGTATGATTTACTTACGGGTTATAATCGCGTGTGCTATAAATCCTTACGCGCCAACTGACGCCTACGCTGCGTCGCAAGGTGCAGAGTTGTATACCCAAAAGATGCAGCATATGCATCGGCCAGTTGTGGCCATTCATGTACAAACCTGGTATGTTTTTTCTTCAACCTTTTCCCACCTCTCCTGGCAAGAGTTTGGCTGAAGGAGTTTACATCCTGTAATTTAAATTTCGGCGTTCTTGACATGGCACCCCGAATTAATTTCGGCGCCAAAGGGTAATGGGATATCATCGTTTCGGGGGATATACTGCTTTCGTTTTCAAGGTTTAAGGGAATAGAACGAGAAGGTGATTATTTTACATAGACGCGTGGAGGCAATCCGATACTCCGGCATTCAGGTATCCCTAGACAATGCTACGCAGTATTACAACGCTGAAGACCACAGCCATGAAAACCTGAAAACTTGTGTTATTGATTAGAGGTTAGAACACGTGTTCAGTACCGCTGGTAACACATTATTAGGGCAACATCGAGGATGAATAATGATACAATACTTTAATGCAACTTATTTATTGTGTTTCCCTGATGGAATCTGGGGATGAATATTTTCGGACTCCCACCGTGTTAACATTTTACTTTCTAGAAATATCTTACCGTAACAAACTTGCTGTCTTTTTCCTACATTATTTCAGGACACTGAAGCAAGTGGCGCTGGCTGTGCTCCTGTATTGCAGTTGCACACGTCTGCCACGCTGTCGTTATTATTTGTGTGAAAGTAAGCAACACGAACATGACAGTCAATGTACGTTAATGAGGAGCTTTAGGATCTGCACTCCTTTACCAAATATTTTTCAGGTTTTCAAATCATGAAGAATATGATGGGTGGAGCATGTGGCATGTATGGGGGAGAGGAGAGGTGCATTCAGGGTTTCGGTGGAAGAACCTGAGGGAGAGACCATTTCGAAGACATAGGCGTAGATGGGAGGATAATACTAGATGGATCTTCAGGAAGTGGGATGGGCACATGGACTGGATTGAGCTGGCTCAGGATAGGGACAGATGACGGGCTTTTGTGAACGCGGTAATGAATCTTCGGGTTCCATAAAACGCGGGGTATTTCTTATGCAGCTGAAGACCTGTTAGCTTCTCAAGAAGGACTGCTCACTGGAGTTAGTTAGTTAGTTAGTTAGTTAGTTAGTTAGTTAGTTAGTTAGTTAGTTAGTTAGTTAGTTAGGCAATATACGTGTAACGTAACATTGCAGCGCGTTCGCCTGAACGTTGTTGCCATGGCAACGTAAAAATGCGTTCTCTTTAGTGTTGGTGAGGTACAAAATATTTTGTATTGCTTGTACGTCCTCGGCTGTCTTAACAGCCTAATAGCTTTTGGCTGAAAAAAAAACGACTGTATGGCGAGTTTATTTCTCTATCAACAGTATAAATTACTTTGGTCTTCATGTAAAGTGCCCGATATTCTTGTCCGATTTTAACAAAATTTGGGATTTCCGGACAGATTTTATAAAAGTCTACTATGTCGAATTTCACGAAAATCCGTCCAGTGTGAGCCGAATTTGTACATGCGGCAGGACAGACGGACGACCAGACATATTTTACGAAACTGATAGGCGCTTTTCGCGACTTTTGTGAACTTCCCTGAAAATATGACGATGTGGTCTTCAGTGGCCTAATTATTGATCCCAAATTTAGTGAAAATGAGTCAGCTGATTAGAAAGTTGAAAAGGAGAGGACGCAAACACAGAGTTCTGATTCTGTAAGGTTACGTTTTTAGTTTTAAGGTAATAAAGTAGACTATAATGACGCTGTTACAAGTATCCATGGCTGTCAGTTCCCCCTGTTCCATCATTCAGCTGTCTCATCACTGCTTCTAGCCACGAAACGCGTGTTTCTTCATACAAAAACAGATTAAAATGGGTGATTCCACTTGAACACTGGATAGGCCAAGTCATCTTCTATGACAGCCATTTTACGTGTTTGCCACATGGATTTCCCGTGCTAATTGTACCATTCAGTTGCGTGTCCACTTTCTTGATGACATTGATTCAGCTGCGAGCCTTCCGTTTGTCTTCCGTAACCCTTTACTCAATCGGTAGGACGCAAGACGTGTGGTCTAACGGTCGGTAGACAGTGGCGTCACAAGGTTTTTTGGCGCCTGGGGCGAGTAGTCACAATGGCCACTCCTAACATAAATTATGAACGTTTAAAAAATCACAATTATTTATCGAATTTCCTTTGATTTGGCTGAATAATCTATAATTTGTTAAGCACAGAAAATCTTTTTTGTTTACTTAATATATTTATTTCGCCGAACATTGGACTCTGCCGCCCGGAGCGCCGGCAAAATTCCCCCCCCCCCCACCAGTTATGCCGCTGTTTATAAAGGAGCGTTTCTAAAATTCTCTGGTACTGCTAAACCCTTACAAACTGTCAGTAACTCTACGGACCCCTTCTTGAAAATTGTTCGAACTCGCAGACCCCTAAGACACAACGCGCTCAAACAGTTACATTTTGAGTGTTCACAAATAGCAGTGAGGCTCAGCAACTCGATTTAGTGCATATCTCGTGACCTTGAATAGTGTCGGTATTGTTAACATTCAAGCAGCCTTTACGCACTTGAAACGTGAACTAGTTAAAAGGAAAATGTTATGCAATTCGTCTTTCACAATTCAATTTTTATAATTGCATTTCAATTGGCACTACATTTTTCTGCCTTTGTCAGGTTTTAATGAAACTTTAATCTTCTCCCCAGATTTTTTAATAAGCCTGAAATACCAAATTTCATGAAAATATGTCCAGTGGGAGCCGAGTTGTTCCGTGCGGACGGACGGACAGGCAGGCAGGCAGGCAGGCACATATGATGAAGACAAGGGTCGCGTTTTCGCAATTTTGCGACCGCGCCAGGAAAGGAAAACAATACACAATTCGTCATTCACAACTTAGTCTTTATAATTAAATTTGAATTTGTGCTACATGTTTCGTCTCTTCTGTTTAGAATGAGAAATGTTTCAGACAAAAGTTGTAGAGAAAATCAAAACACACATTTTATGTTCAATAACTTTTTTCCGAAAATCGTGCCGTTTGTGGGATAATGTGGAAAAATATGGCACAGCCAGGCAGGCTACAGATGACAAAATAATACGGCGCATGCGCTTTGCATGCTGGATAACTAAGGCTACAGACACACACTCGGAGTATGTAATACTTACTGCCCTTTTCCACTGCAATAATGGTTACGCGAACGCGCCTCCATGTTACGTTTATACGTACATTTCCTGTCTTCTTGTATAAATTCACAGCGGGCTGTGTAAACGTTAAGTCCTTGACTACTTCAGTAAGGTACGCGTTTCGGCGCTTGTAACCGCGTTTGTTGTTCGTCGCACAGGGACTCCGATGACGCCGATACAAGGGTAATTAGGCAATGTTGTAAAGTGTGTAAAGGTTGCTGGAATTCTAACAGTTCCTGTATTAAATATTTTTAATTAACAAACAATTTAATCAAGCGAATGTAAAAATGTATTACAGAAGCAGTGCCGTTCCTAGTTGTACAAAAATTGGGAAACCATAACGACAAGAAAATCTTGTTTCTGTAGCGTCGCTACTACGAGTACATACGAAGAGTGCGCGAGGCGTGGCTGCCCCCAGTCTCGTCGCAAAAAAAGTTAATTGTTTTACACTAACCGAATAACGCGGAATATTCGGGCGGATTCGAGGGTATTTTGAGAACTGAAACAAGAAGAAAGACTTGAATAAACAGATCTATTTGAAAACCACGTCTGTTTACGACAATTTTATCAAAAGTGGTTATTTGCTTCCCTGGTACGACAGGTCCCATCGGTAAACTTTGCACAGGGGAGTAAAAGCCCTAAGTACGTCACTGTCTTGTTTTACTGAGTAGAATCCTTTCAACTCGCCCACGCCTTACGCGCAACTTACAGGCCCCTCGTTACGAAATGTCGCTCTGACCCACGCACGTACGTAATAACTAGCCAGTGGTTCCCCGCGCTGTCAGTATTAGGCCCGGTCATGTTAGGATTCTGTAGTGGGGGCAGCTGGTGGGGGACCACTGGACTTCCCGCTGAGTGTCCGTCAGTGTGGTCGAGATGACCACTAGCGGCAGGGTGTCAGCAGTGAAAGTATTCACACTGGCTGAGAAACGCGCACTTTTTCTGAAACGTGCTGTTGTTAACACACCACGCGTGCCATCAAAAATTCATGAACTGTTTGCAAAAGTCTTCCATGCTGACTAAATCTTCAGTTGAATCCAACCCACACCGAAGCATTCCATTGTCCTAAGACAGTTGCACACAAATTTTCCAAAAATGCAGGAGCTACCTCAAAATCATAGGCGCCTGAAGGGTGACGTGAAGCAAGTTACATACTGCGGACCCACATATATGAAGCGTCACCGTACGCAATTAGGTCGCCAGGATACTGGCGCGGTGTTTGTGCACCTGTGCTCTTAATAACTGCCGTCAATTGTGTGCTCGTATATACACGTGGGTCATGGAGATGATCTCGCACCAGAGATTTTATGATCGAAATATTGTACGCAGTTGAAGATTTAATTCGTTACCGAAAACATTGTATTTTGATGGAGTAGTGAAACTTTCGGACCGTTTGACCAAATTCATTGTAAAGTAGGTCGACTGGAAAACAAAATAAACAGATACCGTACACCGTATGTAGCGGAATATGAGACGACAGCACTTAAAAATCTTAATTTATCAGGAACTTACTTTTAGAGGACGTGCTGAAATTTGTGTGCGATTATAACCTCCCCCCTCCCGCGCCCCCCATTTTTCAAACGATTAATGAAGAAAATATTTTTTCAAACTTCATGTTCGTCATCCCAGTTGGCGTCCTAATACAGGGATTTTTTTTTCAACGAAATAATCAGTCGCCACCAACTTCCTCTAAATTTGATATTTATTTCAGAGCATCCAGGTTTCGGCTTTTATGAAGCCATCGCCAGGCTCTTTCATATCCAAGAACAAATTTGCTTCTTATATTCGGGTAAGTCCAGTGATTTACTTTGTCGACCGAGCAACCTGTAATGTTTGTGACTTGGATTCGGGAGGTTCCCGTTTCGAATCTCCGCTTGACAGAAAGTCGCCTCACTGAGTTTGAGGTTACGCGTGATGGCTTCCGTCCGTCTATCCGGGCAAGTTCTGGGAGGTGACATGAAGTCACGTCACAGGAGCTTCCTTTGACATCGTTTCTTGCGCGTTATTCCAGCCATCCTGTAAAGTTCGAGCTACTGATACCACCATTGATCACCATTGATGACATTAGCCGAGGCAGTATACCGAAGCCAAGGTACAAATAGTTACAGTGTTTATTTACGTAATTTAAGTTGTTGACTCACTGCCTAAATATGAAGACCTCTCTACTCCGGTAAGCTAATATCTTCGCCAGCTGTCGCTTGTTAGACCCTCTGCACTCCACACTATATACCAGTCACGTGATCAAATGGAGAAGAATGAAATGGGCAGGGCATGTAGCACGTATGGGGAATAGGAGATGTGCATACGGGGTTTGGTGGGGACACCTGAAGGAAAGAGAATTCTTGGAAGACCTGGGCGTAGATGGAAGGATAATATTAAAATAGATTTTCAAGAACTTGATTGGGGTTTAGTGTGGACTGGATTTCTCTGGCTCAGGATAGGGACAGGTGGCGGGGTTTTATAAATGCGGTGTTTAACTGTCGGGTGCCATAGAATGCGGCAAATAAGTTGTTAGCTTCTTACGAGTAAGAACAACTTTACGGATTTGTTTTGTTGATATATAGACAGACAGGCAGACATGTAATGAAACGTGCTATTTTTAGGCTTATATGGGCTTTTTACGCGTCGTTGAGACGTTTGTACAGAGTTTAACGAGTTGCAGTGCATCTTATAGAATGTCTCAGATTAACCCTTTAAAGACGAAGCGTATCTGTTTTATATAAGGACTCAGTGCGTACCGCGCTGTAAACACTCTACACTTCGGTTATAAAAACCAGTCTCTTAATGTTTTATAAGGCAAAAGTCGCTGTTTGTTCTGAGATCCGTACAAAACACATAAACGCAATGTGGGCAGAATTTTTTAATGTTAAACCTGGTGGCACGTAAAGTTACTGCTAGGCTTTAAAAGGTTAAAGCGAAGCTTCCAGGTTCTTATCCGCCATTATGATGCTTGTGTAGGAACGCACGAATAATGTTCTGAGACTCTTCACGGACTCGTTTAAAGTGCGTACGAACAAGATTGATAAATGGGTAGACTTTCCATGCAACACAATTGTCCGTTTATTTCAACACAGCTACATGTGTCGGTCCATTTGTAGGACCGACACATGTAGCTGTCAAAAACTGTAAACAAGGCAGGCAGAGTACGTGTAACGTAACATCGAGACGCGTTCGCGTAACCATTGTCGCTGTGGGAAAGCAGGAAGTATTACATATTCTCAGTGTGTGTCTGTAGTCGTACATATCTGCGGCCTGTCCGGCTGTACAGCATTTTTTCATAAACGGCGCGATTTTCGGGAAAAAAGTTTTTGGACATGAAACTGTGTTTTTATTTTCTGAAAAACTTTTATCTGAAACATTTCTGATACAAAGAAGAATTCAGCGAGATACGTGTATTGTCATGAATGTACGTACTCTTCAAGTCAAGTACCTGTTATTCCTGTCGTGTTTTAACGGAACTTGAATTTTCTCGTAAGATTTTCGAAAAATAATCAGATATGAAATTTCATTAAAATCTGTCCAGTGGGGGCCAAGTTGCTTCATGCGGACGGACGGACGGACAGGACGAATCTAATAGTCGCTTTTCGCAATTTTGCGAACTCAACTAAAAAGGAAACTATGCATATGAAATATACACTCCTTTTGTTGTCATGATGTCTCATAAATTACGGAAGATCAGTTTATACATTTTCTTGTTGTGCCGTCTAGTGTGCGCCCGGATGGCGTAGTCTGTATAGCGATTCGCTACTGGCTGGACGGTCCGGGGTTCGAATCCCGGTGGGGGCGAGATTTTCCGCACCGGTTATGGCCGGGCCTGGGGCCCACCCAGCCTCCAGAAAAATGGGTGATGGGTCTCCCTCCCTGGGGTAAAATGGCTGCGGCGTGGCGTTAACCACCCACCCCCACCTAGCGATGAGGTTAAGGAGAGAGTAGAGTTATACCTCTCCTACCCCCTGGGCCTTCATGGCCTGTTCTAGGGTGAACCTCACCTTTGCTATTACCTTTGCCTAGTAGCTGTTAGTTATGAGAAAATCATCGCCCTTTAGACAAGTTGTTTTCAGACAGGTTGTTGTGTCATAGCTGATCCCAGTGGCCGCGCGGTCTAAGGCGTAGGTCTGCGGCCGAACGCTTGCTGGGATCGTGGGTTCGAATCCCACCGGGGGGCGTGGATGTTTGTCTTGTACAGTGTTTGTGTTGTCAGCTAGAGGTCTCTGCGTCGGGCCGATCCCTCGTCCAGAGGAGTCCTACCGACTGTGGTGTGTGCTCGAGTTTGATCAAGTGAAATCACAAAAACCCTCGACACCTGCTGTGAACAAGTAGGTAAAGAGGGAAGGACTAAGTGCAGTAAAGTAAAGTAAAGTAAAGTATTTTGTCATAACTGCCGCTAGGTGACATAATAAGAAAATGCGTATACTAATCATCCGTAATTTATGAGCTCTGACAAAAAAGAAATATATACTCTGTATTCGTATTTGCCTTTGTAAAGTTTTTGTTTGACCGCCTGATGCTGGCCCTACAAATGGACCGAACACTGCCGGCCTTAGTAAAGGCGGGGCCCCATTTTAATCCTTGTGGCGGGCTCCTGAAAGCTATTGTGCGTAGCAACAAAACGACTTAACGTTTTGATATATTAACGTACGTTAGAATGAACAATTAATATGGTCAATTTTTTATCATTTTTAAAAATTACAAATGCTCGAATCCCCCATGAGTGCGGGGCCCCCGTAAACCAGGGGCTGGACTGTGTCAAGTCCATCCAGTCGGCCTAAGGCCGGCCCTGGGATAGCAACATGTAGCAGTGTTGAAATAAATGCATAGTTCTGTTGGACAGCAAATCTGTGTATTTACCAGCATTTATGTTATTACATAATGGGATGACAACAATTAACCCTTTAAAGACGAAGCGTATTTGTTTTATATAAGGACTCAGTACGTACCGCGCTGTAAACACTCTCCACTTCGGTTATAAAAACCAGTCTCTTAATGTTTTATAAGGCAAAAGTCGCTGTTTGTTCTGAGATCCGTACAAAACACATAAACACAATGTGGGCACCACGTAGAATTTTTTAATTTTGAACCTGGTCGTATGTAAAGTTACCGCTAGGCTTAAAAAAGGTTAAATTGGGCTTGTAAAATCTTTTAGGCTGTTAGCTGGAGCTCGCAGGCTGCCTGGCGTCATTATGCGGCATGTACAGTACGTGTCTCGGGCTGGATCCAGTTGCGACTGGATTGGTTGTGATTGGTCACATTCACAGGGGCTCTCGTGCTTCGTAGCACGGTCCTTGACCAGACTTTATGTCTCCGAACAGATACTTTCCCTTTGATAATGCTGTAAAGTAATTGTATATACAATTTTACTGTAATGCTCCTGCAGTTGTCATTGCCATGGCATTCAGAGCCGGAACCACGTATTGGAGGTTGAGGGGACGAATTGACTTGTGGCCATCAAGTTGGTAGCGAGGAAATTCTTCTATAGCACACACCAGACCTTCATAACCCTACGAAATACAACCGTCGAGACAAGAGGCCTTCCTTGTTACTTTACAGCGCTGTGGTAAATATACATACCACCTGCTTTAAACATGAAAAAACTGTGCCCCATACAGTGCTTACTTAATACTTTACATTCTAGTGGTAAATATACGTACCACCTGCTTTAAACATGAAAAAACTGTGCCCCATACAGTGCTTACTTAATACTTTACATTCCAGTGGTAAAATATACGTACCGCCTGCTTTAAACTTGAAAAAACTGTGCCCAGTGCAGTGTGTTAATGTGCTTCGAGTGCTTGTCAAATACAGAACGGTTATTTCCCTACACAGCATTGACTGACTGGGATTTACAGTAGAGGCTTAACGTCTGTACTGTGAGGTGGGAACTGAGTTCCTAACCTACTTAACGTCTGTACTGTGAGGTGGGAACTGAGTTCCTAACCTACTTAACTTCCTAAAACAGAAAACAGGTAGCAGTGCCATGGCTCAGGCGGTGACAGGACGATCTGTCACCTCGGAGGCGCGGGTTTGATCCCAGATCAGTCCATGTGAGGTTTCTGGTCGACAAAGTGGCACTGAGACAGGCTTTACACTGACTACATCGGTTTTCCCCTGTCTATATTATTCCACCATTGCTCCATACTTACCTTCACTTACACCTTCACGTACCGGAACGGCAAACGGGCGAAACCTGGGAACCTTCAAAATGTAATGCTCTTTTGGACATCGGGGAGCATTGAATAGAAGATTACTTTAAAATTTTTAAGGAAAAGACGTATATTTTTTAGATCACCCTGCTTTGCCTGTGTATCAGGATTTTGAAACAGGCGGTAACGTCCTGTATTAAATTAGTATGCTGGTGTTAGCATGGTGAAAGCAGAGGAAAGACCTTAGTTTTGATGGCTGTTAACACGACAGGGAAATATCGACCAACTAGCTTAAGGAAATGTTTGCACTAACCAACATCACGTCTGGTCGCATCAGGTGAGCACCCAGAATTTTTCCTTCGGGGAGGGGGGGGGGGATGATCCTGAGGCTGTATATAATTTATGTTTGATTTTAAAAATTATGTTATAGAAATCATCTTCTTGTTTTTCTTAATTTCTCTCAATTTCTTTTCCAAAATGTTAATGTACTAGTCGTCAGCCGATTTCAGTGACTGATTTCAGCTGAAGGTAAAGTCATGTAGAACTTCCGATATCATCATGCCTACAGAATCTGTGTTTTTTAAATTTCGGTTTTGAGGGTTTGGGGGCTACATCCCGGCAGCCCCCCCCACCCCACCCTAGGGAGCGCCCTTCGGTCACATTATGTTCAGTTCACTGTGATCCACTCTTGAGGAACATCCTGCATGCACCATTTCACTTTACATGTACGCTGTGAACTTAAATATTATGGAAAGACAGCTACACTTATGTCACGATTATAAACGCCATAGAATAAAAATGTGTAGGCACGTAAGTGGTGCTGCTGTTCTGAAGAAACTAGGAATTGACTGTGAAGATGGAGGCAAAATAGTCATCCGAAAGTCAGCAACACAGCACATATCTGCAATGTAAAAGGGTAAAGCAATCCCTGTACAGGCCTGGACAGGCCGTTAGAACTCCAGGAGGTTGAGGCTCCCCAAATCTCTAGACAGTCGCCACATGAAGTCGGTAAGGTTGTCAGCCCTACGCACCGGCTGCCTTTACCCCCAAGGAAATACTACTGGTACTCATTTCCGTTAGAGGCTGAGTCGACCCCAGGGCCGTAGTGCGACCGGAAGGATTAAGAAAGTGAATAATTCCAGTGACCCCATCGGGAGAAGTCTACAGTATACGACCGCCAAAAATCAGGATCAAAAACGAATATTGGTTTCTCTTAACGATGTTTTTTGAACTGTGGTGCTGTACAACTAGTAGAGTGGAAGAATTGTTTCTAAAACAACTCGTAAAGGGCCTTGAATGAAGAGGCCATGTTTTATTTTGAAGTTAACCCTTTAAATCCTAGCGGTAACTTTACATACTACCAGGTTTAACATTAAAAAATTCTACGTGGTGCCCACATTGCGTTTATGTGTTTTGTACGGATCTCGGAACAAACAGCAACTTTTGCCTTATAAAACATTAAGAGACTGGTTTTTATAACCGAAGTGGAGAGTGTTTACAGCGCGGTACGCACTGAGTCCTTATATAAAACAGATACGCTTCGTCTTTAAAGGGTTAATGTCTAACCGTATCAAAATTCACCTGAAGTGAGCGAAGACAATCATAAAAATCCGCAACGTGGTCGCGGGATGAACCAAGAACCGTCGGTGGTGGCCACTGCACGGGATGAGCCAATGACGAGTGTCGTGATTTGGACGCTTGATGGATTAGTGTCAGGCGATGACGTTATGGGACAAGTATGAGTAGTACATCGCTGCAGTAGGCAAATATGCGCTATATCTTGCCCAGGAACTGCAGGGTAAAAGACCACTCGGAAGATGGATGTGTAGGTAAAAGTACAGATAAACTGCACTTGAATTAAATGAGCACCACGCCTACAGTGATGTGTAGAAGCGTGGAGGTACAGCTCCAGTCTTTAATAATCTTCAGAACTGTAGATGGTTGGTTATCAGGTGCACACTTCGGCGACTTCATACCCAGGGAAATAGACTCTGTAAGCATGGACAGGACGATGGGTGGGTCCCACAGAACGCATTTACGCACGCACGCATAGTGGCGAGAAGAAACATGTCGGCGTCCTCTGGGAATCGAACACTGATGCTTTGTTTTTAAGCCTGTAGCCTAAGCGCTGTATATGATGAGTTATCCGTCTCAAAGAGGTGTCCGGGGAAACAGTTTGAAAAGGAACATGCAAAGTTGTTTATGTTTGGAAGTTGTTGGATGTAAGTATTTAGCTTCATGCCCCGGCCGTTTTACTCCAGGTGAATGAGCCATTTCTTACCAATTAGGTAAGAGGCTGAGTGAGGTACCAAATTTGGGTGGTTTGGAGAAGATAAAATCCTGTTGCCCCTGCCGGGAATAGAAACAAGATCCCTTGGTTTTGCAGCCCGTAGTGTGTGAACATGTGAATTGGAATCATTTGGCTCGGGATAGGGTCTAGCGGTGATGAACTTTAAGGATTCTTTTAAAATAAGTTTTCTAAGCAACTGAAGAATCACTGACCGCTCAAGAACATTTTGTGTAATGATCACTCGATTCTGTAGTCGTTTAACCCTTTAAAGACGAAGCGTATCTGTTTTATATAAGGACTCAGTGCGTACCGCGCTGTAAACACTCTACACTTCGGTTATATAAAACAGTCTCTTAATGTTTTATAAGGCAAAAGTTGCTGTTTGTTCTGAGATCCGTACAAAACACATAAACGCAATGTGGGCACCACGTACAATTTTTTAATGTTAAACCTGGTGGTATGTAAAGTTACCGCTAGGCTTTAAAAGGTTAATGCTATGTGCGCCGTAAGAGAACTGAAAAATAAAAACTGAGGAAAAATGTGGTTGCATCTTGTAATATGTGATAGGCGAGACAATGGGTTATTTTGGACTGTTTTTGAAGATCTGAGGAGAGAAGAAGCGAAGTTTTTTAATTATCGAAGAATGTCTGTGTACTCTCGAAGAACTGTACGAGACAATTGAGTATTCTTTACAAAAGAAAGAAACAAGGAAGGAAAGAAAGAAAGGAAGAAAGAGAGAGAAAGAAAGAAAGAAAGAAAGAAAGAAAGAAAGAAAGAAAGAAAGAAATGAGGAAATCGATACCACCCAGAGACACATCAGCAGCATCACTCGGGTAATGACAGTATTTTAACCTTTTAAAGCCTAGCGGTAACTTTACGTACCACCAGGTTTAACATTAAAAAATTCTACGTGGTGCCCACATTGCGTTTATGTGTTTTGTACGGATCTCAGAACAAACAGCAACTTTTGCCTTATAAAACATTAAGAGACTGGTTTTTATAACCGAAGTGGAGA
>BLKM01012975.1:56103-110770 GCA_013340265.1 Coptotermes formosanus | reverse complement strand
AACCAATGGTCCGCTAAATTGCGCTCCTGTTTGTGGCGTCACAAACAGGAGCGCAATTTAGCGGACTATTGGTTCTTATGGGTGTGTTTCCACGTAGGAGCGCTTCACAAACTGGAGCACTACAAACGGTATCGGTCGCTTGTCCCCGCTACCAGGAACGCCACAACTCTTAACGCACCACAGGTAGCGGTTATCGCCACAGCAAAGCGCTCGATTTACGTCTCAAACACGTAGCCTCGAAGTTATGCGGTTCGTAAGCTCGCTACGTTATTAGCATTCCACACATTTCAGGCTGATGGCTTGCTCAAACCCAAGTTCGTGAAATCAGTATAAGACATTTCTGCCTGTTGTGTTGAACAAATATAGAAATGTAACACGAACTGCGTTAGCCTGTGAACTTCTGGAACTAACCTGTTATTCTTAGAACGTCTGGAAATATAGTGGATTTCGTTCTGCAGGGCGGACCCACAGGAAAAAGTCGGACACTCCTTAGACAGACAGAATAGCTCCATCTAGGGCAATGTTTCCCAACCTCAGGTGGCGACCAAAATTAGGGTCGCGGGATGTGTGACATAGTGTGGCGAGAGGGTTTTACGGAGAACATGATAATCATAAAAAATCAAAATTTGTAACTAAATTCAAAGAGAATGATCGAGAAATTGTAATTATTGAATCTATATTTATAATTTTAAACATATTGAAGCAACATTTTATCCTTGTAGAGCCTAGCGGTAACTTTACGTACCACCAGCTTTAACATTCACAAATTCTACGTGGTGCCCACATTGCGTTTATGTGTTTTGTACGGATCTCAGAACAAACAGCATCTTTTGCCTTATAAAACATTAAGAGACTGGTTTTTATAACCGAAGTGGAGAGTGTTTACAGCGCGGTACGGACTGAGTCCTTATATAAAACAGATAAGCTTCGTCTTTAAAGGGTTAAATAATTAACGAACACAACTTGCTGTCTACGGTACAAAGTACTTGTACTTAAAGCTATAGTACTTCTAATGTTCATTCTACGTTGCAGTACTATTGCTGTACAATAGCTGTTTCCATGGTAGGGTCGCGGGTCACATACCATTTGCTACTTTAGGGTCGCACACATAAAAGGTTGGAAGCCGCTGGTCTAAGGGGTACACCAGAGTACGTGCTTTCCTTGCCTGAAGACTGAAGCAAATCCGGCTTCCGAAACTTCATGCTTCATCAGGAAAATTAGACAATGGGCAAGGTAAAAAAAAGAAAAAGATTATGCCACTGAATCCTATACCATCGTCAGAGCCCTCTATAACTGAATTAGACTAGTTATTATCTCGGAATGTTTAATTAACCCTTTGCAATCCAAATAATTTTCGTGAAGTTCAGTAATAATGTCCAAATTAATTTTGCTCAAAATTTACAGTTTTCAGGCACCAAACTGCAGCCACTAGATTACAGGAGCTTAGGTAGAAGTGACACATATAACATTGTAAAATTACGTGTTGCTTTGTGCTCGACATTAGGCCTGGAACAAGGGGACACACTGTCGAATGTGACTCGACATTGGACCGATAAGGGTTAAGGCTCGCGTCTGTCAGAGTGAAGATTGTGTCAGATTAAACCTTTGTAGGAACTAACGCTGAATGGCCTCATAAAGACCTATCGTCGGGTGTGTAATCGCAAATAAAGTTTTCCGTGCGCACGCCATGAAGGCGTAGAGGGGGAATATAGGTACAGCTCCGTTCATTCTTAACCTTTTAAAGCCTAGCGGTAACTTTACATACGACCAGGCTTAACATTAAAAAATTGTACGTGGTGCCCACATTGCGTTTATGTGTTTTGTGCGGATCTCAGAACAAACAGCTGCTTTTGCCTTATAACACATTAACCCTTTAAAGACGAAGCATATCTGTTTTATATAAGGACTCAGTGCGTACCGCGCTGTAAACACTCTCCACTTCGGTTATAAAAACCAGTCTCTTAATGTTTTATAAGGCATAAGTTGCTGTTTGTTCTGAGATCCGTACAAAACACATAAACGCAATGTGGGCACCACGTAGAATTTTTTAATGTTAAACCTGGTCGTACGTAAAGTTACCGCTAGGCTTTAAAAGGTTAAGCCCTTTATTAAGGTAGAAAGCTACCACCATTGTGGGGGGGCATGCTGCATTCTGGAATTAGAATGTTTGGAATATAAAAGTAGCGGGTTTATACCGGACTGCCTGGTGTCACATTCCAGGGATCAGCAATATCTTGGTTCGTGCTAATACGCTGTAAATAGGGGTTGTGTGTAAGTATTAGCAGGAAACAGGGTGTCATTAATTCTCCACGGAAATTCCTTTTTAGGCGCGTTGGCGTTGGCGCGAATAGCGCCTATTACCTTCATCATGTCTGTCCTTCTGTATCAGCGCGGCTCCCGCTGCACGGTTTTACTCATACGTGAAATTTTATATTGGGGGCTGTTTAAGAAAATCTGTTGAGAAATTCCAAATTTGTTTAAAATGAGGCAGAATTATCGGGCGCGTTACATTGCTATAAAAATGTTCTCTTCGAATAATGTGGTATCGGGCTGTTAGGCTAACCGAGTAGGTATAAACGTTGCGCGAACGCGACACAATAGTAGGCCGTGCCATGGCTCAGGCGGTTAGCAGCCGGCCTATCACCGCGGAGGCCCGGGTTCAATCCCGTGTCAGTCCATGTGGGATTTGTGGTGGACAAAGTGGTGCTGGGACAGGTTTTTCCCCGAGTACTTCGGTTTTCCCCTGTCAATTTCATTCCACCGGTGCTCCATTACTAGGGAAAGGACAAAAAATAATAATCATCATCGTCATCTTCATCACATGGTTGCACAACAAGCCTCAAGGCTGCGGTGGGTCCGTAGCTTCTGCTGCGGGGTCCTTCACCACTAAAAAAAAACGCGACACAATATAGCGTTATACATACATTCCCTATCTTGTATAAAAATATGACGCGTTTTAACATTTCCTGTTACTGCTCTGCGCGAACAGCGGGTTGGAGGAAACTGTGCCTTGTGACCCGTTTCGAGCGGTTTGTCGGATTACCTCCTGGAGGTTATGTGGACGTGCATGGGTGATCATATTTTCCCACAAGTGCCAGCAACAGTGTGCCTCTCCTTCACCGTGTGTCCGCCTTCCTATTCACATGTCACACTCTGCTGAAAGGTTAATGGTTTCATTTTCGTTTGGTTGGCTGCAGCTATCATTAGTTCAGTCAAATCTGTAATGATTAGTTCATTTCTGTGGTCTGGTTTTATTATTTTTGTTTTCCAGTGGCGCAACAGCCCCCAGTGGGCCAGGGCCTCCACATTATCGAGGCTTCACGATCACAATCAGACACAACACACTCGGTAGTACTCCTCTGGACGAGTGATCAGCCGGACGCAGACACCTCTACCTGACAACACAAAATGCTCGCGAGAGACAGACCTCCATGCCCCTGGCGGGAGTCGAACCCAACGAAGCTCTTGTTGTTTGATACATAGCGCCGAATAACAGAATGATTGATCAGTAATGATTTGTCATGTTTAGAAGGATGTTGTCATTGCCTAATCAGAGGAACCTTCCCAGAATTTGTCTAAAAGTACAGTCTGTATGCACACAATGAATGTATAGCGGAGTGGAGGTATGGCTCCACTCGTTCTTAGCCTGGGTACTAGATGGTGGTGAGCGGTCACCTGCACGCTCTGGCCGATGTACTGTCAGGCAGGTATCACTTCGTATCTATTCAATAGGCTGGCTGCACAGCAAAGCTGGTCTGGTTGTCATGGATAAGAAAAAAATTAGTTGCCCCTGCCAGGAACCGAACTGTGACGTTTGTTTCGAGGGGCTAAAGACAGCTACCAAAAACAAACTCGGTTATGATCAAAAGTAGTAGAACAAGACGACAAAAGACCCCTGCTTCCAGTGCTGTGGCAATTCTTCATAGCCTTTTCCGAATGGAATAAGTAAGTTTATGGTGCTCAGAACATCAGCCTAATAAAGGGATAAAGTGGACGGGGTGTGGCGTTGAGCACCCAACCCCATCTTGCGCCGAGGTTAAAGAAAGAGTGGAGCTATAGTCTATTCCCGCTCTAGGTCTTCATGGCCTGTTCTAGGGCGAACTTTACTTTACCTTGATAGGATTTTCATTATATGACGCTGCGTAAGCCCGGTCTAAGCGCTGAAGTAGACTGCTGCCGTCCCGCAGCACCGTAATTCCAATCCTGCTATAGTATAACGTCCTGCATGAATCAGTTCTGTCGGAATTTTATCAATATCCGACGATTTATACATTTTGAACTTCAGGGAGCTGGGATAATAGCTCAGTTGGTACAGTGATCAGGGTACGGGCTGGATATCCGAGGAATCGTGGTTCGATTCCTGACAGAAACAAGACATTTTTCTCTTCTCTGGAACTTTCACATCGGCACTGTTGTCCATCTAGCGTCCCAGTTCAGTGAGCGCTGAAGGCTTTTTCTCCAAGAGTAAGTCGGCCGGGTCGTGAAGATGGTTACTCACCCTCATCAAATTCTGAGGTTAAGAACAAGTGGAGCTATACCATGGTTCCCCTCCATACGCCTTCATGGCGTGCACGGGGATGTCGTTACATTTGCTTCTCCCTTCGAAGTTTTAAACCGCACTCTCAGCTTCAGCACAATTATGAACTTCGCAAGAATGACTTTGATCCATAGGGTTCGTGGGAAAAGACAAATTAAAATGTATTTTTGATCTTTGTAGTGAGGTATGTTACACATAATTGCTGTCTGGTCAGATACTCTGTAGTTTATTCCAGTTACTTCAACTGTAACAGCTCACACCCTCGTTAATTAACCCTTTAAAGACGGAACGTATCTGTTTTATGTAAGGACTCAGTGCGTACCGCGCTGTAAACACTCTCCACTTCGGTTATAAAAACCAATCTCTTAATGTTTTATAAGGCAAAAGTTGCTGTTTGTTCTGAGATCCGTACAAAACACATAAACGCAATGTGGGCACCACGTAGAATTTTTTAATGTTAAACCTGTTGGTACGTAAAGTTACCGCTAGGCTTTAAAATGCTAAAGAATTTACAGTCATTTACATTTTGTTTCACTTTATCAGTCTTCACTTTATCCACATTGGCAGTCACGTATATCAATGTGGGGAGTGGAGATTTAAATCCACGCATTCATTATATCTGCTCACGAAAGAGGTGTTTCAGCGTCGCCGCCTGCGGTTGCTTCCCGGATAGGGATAGGGCCCTGGCTGTGCCCGAAAGGCGGTCTCGACGCTGTGGAGAAAAAACATCTTTATCTGTGCCAGGAGATGAAACCCGATCGTCCGGTCGTGCAGCCGGTAGGGGCTATATTCTGAGATATCCCGTCTCCCTTTGCAGATCGTTTGAACGTTTAATAAAGACTAGTCCCGAATACCTTGACGTTAAGTGTGGGGAAACCTAAGGGCAAAGTAGGGGGTACACTTGGACACAGGGTTGATGGAAGAATGAGAACACGTTACTGAGGGCGAGTGCACGGTTTTCGTGTTCTGCGTCGCTGCGGGTGTCACATATATGGCGCATACAATACCCGTATGTACGCACGATACCGTTGAATGTCGGAGTGAGAGACTGTGTCAACAACACTGGCCTTCGCTGTGTTATACTCTACACTCTGCTGCGACCGACCGCGTCGTCTCTGGGGTCCTTCTCTGTGCGATTTACCCAACCTACAGAGCGTCTTAACACATTTGATGCATCAGATTGTCGTTGTGTTGATTCCCGGAGTTATTCTGACACACTGTTTCCACTGTATGATACCGTCTCTTTGGCGTGTGTGTTAATGGCTAAATTCTTCCTTGAAAAGTCGTTCGCTCAGATAGTGAAGAAATTTCAGGTCTATTGTGAAACATAAAGGCTTATCCCTGTGTTGTCACGATCCCGTCATTGGTCCATATCCTGTGTCAGTATAATCCTTTTCACATCCACAAATCGTGTTTCTTTAAGATCCGGTGGAAGGAAGTGATGAAATTTGAGTGGTGTGTCCGTACAGGGGCGGTAGAGGCTGTCTGGCGAGCGTGTCTATATCAGTAAACAATGGTGTCAAAGCTTTTCCCTTGCCTTTGTTGAATGATTTTTCAGTACGGGTTTTGATGGATATGTTTGTGAGATATTCAACAGGAGAGAGAGAGAGAAAAGATAAGAAGGGGTTTAGCGCTGCCGAAATGCGAAAACAGTACATCCCGGATAGCATATGGGAGCTGCTGGGTTGAGGAAAGCCAATGTTGTGACGAGATGAATATTCAACGAGGATTTCTAGCAGAAATGATAAAGACTATTGTACTATTGCATATATTTCCAGTTCTGCACGTATATTGTTCTTATTGTTATTGCTACTTTGTTTTACTTTCGTGAAGAATAAATTACTTAAATACAAATTATGCAGAGTGATTAAAAAGTCTGCGTACATGGGGATTAATTGTGCGGTATCTGCATGCGCCATTGGTTAGATCGGCAATTTCTGGGTCATTGGATTGGTCGCGGTGGCCCCGTGAAGTAGCCTCCGAGGTCTTCAGAACTCACCCCACTTTATTTCTACTTGTGGGGGCATGTGAAGGCCATGGTGCACCAACTGAAAATACAAAATATCGACCACTTAACAGAATTCATTAGAGATGCATGTGCGCGCATAACAGCAGATGTGTTAGCCTTTTAAAGCCTAGCGGTAACTTTACATACCACCAGGTTTAACATTAAAAAATTCTACGTGGTGCCCACATTGCGTTTATGTGTTTTGTACGGATCTCAGAACAAACTGCAACTTCTGCCTTGTAAAACATTAAGAGACTGGTTTTTATAACCGAAGTGGAGAGTGTTTACAGCGCGGTACGCACTGAGTCCTTATATAAAACAGACACGCTTCGTCTTTAAAGGGTTAAAGTGAGTTCGCCTTGATTGGGAGCGATGCATCCGTATGTGCTATCAATGTAATGGTGCCCATATAGAGAACGTTTTGTAAATAAGGAGACCATTTTCTCCGTGTATAAAGACTTTTGAATCACCCTGTAGTCTGTATATATATATGTATATATATGTGTGTGTGTGTGTGTGTGTGTGTGTGTATGTGTGTGTGTGTGTGTGTGTAACGTAAATGAGCCGAATAACGTATAACCTCGAAGAGTCCCACTCTAGCCAATTTTGTAATTCAGATGACGGTCTTTTTCGTTTTTACACCGTGTAGGATTGTAAGTCTGACCCAACATTTTGCAGTAGCTTGCTGCCTCCATCTTCAGGGTGACCGAATTCAGTCACATAGAAGATTGAGGCAGCACATTACTAGGAAACGTCGAAACAAACCTACTACCCCACACGGTTTAAGAACCAAAAAGACCGTCATCCGCTTTGAGAACCCAGGAACTTATGTCCTTGTACCTGTTACAATATAAACAGTATTTCATGCAAGCTGCGCAGGCATGTCCTTATGGAATTGTATTTACCTACTTCTGGTGGGTCATTATTTGTTCAGGCTATTACCAATAAACTGAAAGGTAAATAAAATGTATTCACGCCCGCCATCATTTTATTTTACACTACTACGAAGAACTTGGGAATCTCGAGGGGAAATTTTTCAAAACAAACCCTCAAGACAACTTCTGTCCATGCCAGCAACATTTCTTGCATTTGCAACTCTGCCAACTGTAATAAAGGATCGTTGAGCGGTTTGCCTTCAGATACAATATAAACACTCATAGACGCTTTATAACAACCTTCACAAAATGACGACTACGTCAACATACAATTCCCCCCCCCCCCCGATTTACATTTCATAATAATGGCGTCTACATTGTTATAAGTAGCACGCGATTCGTCAGAGATTATAGGGAAAATCGTTTCTTCCTTCCTTTCCATTATCCCTTTTGTATTTTTATCTCCTTCCCGTTCCTTCGTTATCCAGTTCCTCAAGCGAGTCGGGAGTTGGTTGGTTATCGTTTATAACTCCGGCTGCTTTACTTCCCAGGAAAGACTTCGTTGTAGTGTTGTCCGTCTGTTGGCTAGAGCCATAGCCATTCGGCTAATAACACGGGGCGGGGGGCAGAATCAACCGTGGGTATAAGGTGTCAAACCAGGGATTCAGTTTAGAAAGAGGGGGGAAGATTGGTTTGAATCAGTCCCTAATAAAGATATATATCCCTTTCCACCACTCTCACCCAATTTTTTATTTGCCCCTCTTGAACTCAATACCCAAAAAATTCTTAGGTAGAAAAGAATATTCGGGGGGGGGGGGGCATTGGCCCCCCTTTGCCTCTCCCAAGTTACGCCTATGGCTAGAGCAGTGTTTCCCAACCAGGGTTCCGCAAGAAATCGTTAAATAAATGAATCAACTTTTTAAAATTTTGAAGTATTGCAAAAAACTTCAACCATCCCTCGAAAGACCCAAGAATATTTCAGTCTTTTCTTACAGTGAAAAAAAAAATATATAGCAATTCTTTACAGATATTTTCTTGACAATTTAGGAATAACTCCTCCATGGAAAAAGGCTCAGAAACACCAGGCTAGAGCGGACATTTTTTGACCCAGGGGCGCGTCTGGTTTGGGGTAAGTGGTGCGGCAGCCCGGGACGGCAAAGTCCAACAGGCGGCAAAATGGGGCGCAAAATAAATATTTTAAATGAACAAATTTTTCTGTACTCAACAATTTTTAAATTATTAAGACAAAAGTAAATTCAATAAATAATTATAATTTCTTAAAGTTTGTAATTTCTGTCAGTGGCGGCTCTTGTTATTGCTCGCCCCGGACGCTCAAAAATGCCTAACTACGCCACTGGCTTGACGTATTCTTCTTAACTGAAATTTTAATTCTTCATTCTTTGTTGTAGAAACCCAGCGGCCCGACCCACAGCCCTTCGACAGATCTCGATTACATTTGTCATGGCCCATCTCATAATTTATTCAAACGCTACTTCCAAAATTTCTATCCTTCGCCCTTATTTTATAACGAGTTATGGCTGCCACAGAAATAAATTATTTTCTTTTATTATATATTCTACAAAAATGTTACCTGTGCAAAAGCTGCATGTTCTTCCACATCCCGCTATTACACATTACTTCAGACCTAACGTGAGAGGCGCTAGTGTTGCTCCCGCCTCAGAAGTCCTTGCGTCAGTCTTCTTGTGATTATGGACCGTACGACATTAGAAAATGAAACGTTCTGATGACCTCCAGTGACATGACGTTTATACCAAATTTTGTGAAAATCATTCAAGCGATTCAGCAGTCAAAATGAAGTGTACAGAGAGCATTGTGACATCACAAGCCGACTCTTTCTTGAGAGAAGCAAAACTGTGTTAAAATAATTTGTATCCACTGGCATATGCATAACTTGTGGGCGCTGGGCAAGGGGGGCAAATTCCCCTCCAATATTTTTTATACCTAAGACTAAATTTTTGGCTACGGAGTTGACGATGTGCAAATAACAAAAATTGGAGAGTGCGGGAACGTGGTGTATGTGTATTACGGACTGGTTCAAAGCAATTTTCCCCCTCTTCTTTTATATTGAATCTTTTGTACATTGAAGTTCCTAATACCCATGGTTGATTCCCCCCCCCCCCCAATCCCCAGTATCATTGCCCAAGTTACGCCTATTTCCACCGGAATTCCTCACTGAAATTACGAGTCCAGATTGTGAGTTAGCTTCAATGTCAGCCTATATTTTGAGCCGAAGGTTACTGAAACAAGAATCTGTACGTAAGTTGAGAGGAGGAAACTGCGGCGTTATTGGAACAGTTTCATCATTAATGTGTGACAAGGAAATGGCAATGCAGTGACGGAGTGAATGTACAACAGAAGGACGGCGGAGTTTTCTTGACGTCATTTAAACGTCATATTAACCTTTTAAAGCCTTGCGGTAACTTTACGTACGACCAGATTTAACATTAAAAAATTCTACATGGTGCCCACATTGCGTTTATGTGTTTTGTACGGATCTCAGAACAAACAGCAACTTTTGCCTTATAAAACATTAAGAGACTGGTTTTTATAACCGAAGTGGAGAGTGTTTACAGCGCGGTACGCACTGATTCCTTATATAAAACAGATACGCTTCGTCTTTAAAGGGTTAATGTCAACTGCCACAGAAAATGGTATAAACCGAGTATGAATTGACGTATTTTTCACAATTATCTTTGTGTATGTATGCGTCTATAAGTACAGGAATACTGATATAGGTGACGTCATCCCGTTGTGTCGATCGGTCCAGTAATTATTGGACGTTGTTCTCAATTATAATTAAGTAAAGGTCCGAATAACACAACATTAGGAGAATAAAGACACAGTCATTATGTTTCTACTGCAGCATGTTTCGGCCGAACTATGTGGCCGTCATCAAGTACGTCGTTTCGTAGTCCTTCCCTCTTCTACCTACTTGTTCACAGCAGGTGTAGAGGGTTTTTATTTTCACTTGACCACACTCAGACACACACCACAGTCGGTAGGACTTCTCTGGACGAGGGATCGGCCCGTCATAGAGACATCTACCTGACAACACAAACACTCACAAGAGACAAACATCCATGCCGCCGGTGGGATTCGAACCCACGATCCCAGCAAGCGCTCGGCCGCAGACCTACGCCTTAGACCGCGCGGCCACTGGGATCGGCATCAAGTAGATACAAAACGTAACGAACGAGTTTTGTTTTAGGAAGACGACTCTCGTTTATTTAATCATTGCAGGATTCTTGTGTGACTACATGGTGATGGCCACGTGTATCGGCCGAAACATGTTGCGGTGTAAATGTAATGTGTATGTGACGTTATTCTGCTAAGTGTCGTGTTATCCGTACCCCATACTTAATTATTGCAGGAATATAATGTGAAAGACCTTCGATCCATCCTTCGTTAACGAACGATGTACGGAATGTTAATTTCATCATGCAACCCTAATTAAATTGTCAACGCACACTCAGTGTTTTTGTGGTCAGCGGCTACGTATCTAGCAACCTAGGTTACGACATTGGAGGGGCAGACTGGTTGACCATGGCAGTGCAGTGAAGCAAGATGGCGGCCGTGTTTTTTCATCACTGCGTCGTAACTCACACTGTGATTTCCAGACCAAGCGAGTTGACCCTTGCATTTTTTGTCGTGGGGCATTATTTTCATAACAGACCGTTTGTCTTTTAAACGAAGACGCTGGATACAATGGCAACATTTACAGTCTTCGTCTTTTATATACTGTGTTGTAGACTATACAGAGTGTTGCAAGATTCACTTGACATCCTATACAGAGTGTCGAAAGGGTCACTTGTCACTAGATGCAACATGTTTAAACATCAGAGTGTCGAATTACTTTTGTGCCATACAGTAAGTTGCGTTTTGAAGCTAACATTCTGTGTAAATCAACGGAATAAAGACAAATATTGTTTGTACCGGTATGATAATGCTGCTCGTAGCTGGATACTTATGTGGATACTCAGCTCAACGCACGGCCATTAATTTTGGTCTACTTAGATACTAACATGACTGTGTCAGTGCTGGACAGCTACGCGCCCAGATGCGGGCGAGAATGAAGTTCGTGATTTATACAGGGCGCCTAATGATGTTAGGGCTGTAAAATGATATTTCAAGTGGTGTGAACATGATTGGACTTTGAATCTTATTCTAAAATTATTTTTCAAATTATCCCAATAATCAAGTTCACAGTATCCTGTTCCATCTTTTAGAATAATTCAGCAATATGTTAACAGAAATTAGAGACATATTTCCCTGACATGTAGCAGCCGTGACTACTGGATGATGCGCCGTCAGTAGGTTGCATAACCCTGAACTCTGGCCTTCAAATTAACGGAGTCTCAAGGAAAGAACAATTACTTTAATTTAAGAAATTCCGGTTCCATAATGGTCTTTTGTAGAAGGATGACGTTAATTTATCGGAAGTAGCTTAATATATGTAGATACTGTAACTGATACATACAAATGTTCTTTTTCCTTTATTCTGCTAATTAACCCTTTAAACACGAAGCTTATCTGTTTTATATAAGGACTCAGTGCGTACCGCGCTGTAAACACTCTCCACTTCGGTTATAAAAACCAATCTCTTAATGTTTTATAAGGCAAAAGTTGCTGTTTGTTCTGAGATCCATACAAAACACATAAACACAATGTGGGCACCACGTAGAATTTTTTAATGTTAAACCTGGTCATATGTAAAGTTACCGCTAGGCTTTAAAAGTTTAACATACATGTGCGATGTGAACAGTGCAGTTACAGCAATACCGTCACTGTCTGCTCTTTATTCCAACCCAATGCCTTCCACAAATTACCGAACAAATGGGCTAAATCATTAAGAATTCTGCCTTATGTTCGAGAATGCCCTGTTCGAATATTTACGTAAACACACGCACGCACGCACACGCACGCACGCGCACACACACACGACGAATGGCTTAGAATTGAAGACGCCGTCTAATTTACGAGGCATCCGACTTTTAAAAGGGGATTTTAAGGAAACAAAACATTTTGCAAGCAAATACAGTTCAGTGTCCTTAAAGTTTGCTGCTGTTATGGCGATACCACTTGCTGTTCGAGAAAAATTTCGTTTTCGAGACTTTCGAAGAGTGAAAGAAAATACCACGAGTTTAAGAAGAACCCTAATTTTCAGGTCGGAAAAATGTGTAAAAGAAAGGTGATTCTTAAATTTCAAGTAATGCGGTATATATAAAATAACTCCTGTTACGTGAATTTCTGAGTTCCTCTGCTGCTTCCTCTGTTATGGTCCAGATATTCTGAAGGGGGCTAGCTCAGCCGGTATGTTTACTGGTATGGTCCAGATATTCTGAAGGGGGCTAGCTCAGCCGGTATATTTACTGGTATGGTCCAGATATTCTGAAGGGGGCTAGCTCAGCCGGTATATTTACTGTTATGGTCCAGATATTCTGAAGGGGGCTAGCTCAGCCGGTATATTTACTAGAATGCGGGCTGGGAAACTGAGGAATCGTGTTTCGATTCTGAACGGAAATAAGAATGTTTTCTCCTCTCCAAAGTGTCCAGACCTGCTCTGGGGCCCACCCACCATCCAATTCAGTGGGTACCGGGATCCTCTTCCCCGCAGGTGATGATGCAGGCGCATGAAGCTGACCACTCTCCTGCGACTAGCGCCGAGATTAAGACTGTGTGGAGTTATGCTACCACATCTTCGTACGCCTTTATGACGTGTTTAGTAAAGCAGATAGACAATTACCACCTCGATGTCAAACACTTTGTGTGCTTTCCCCCCAGAGAAAGACGCCGGTGACATCCACAGCATCACCTGGCTCAATGAGACAGAGCCCTTCGCGCGAATCTAGCGGTCCTACGTCTAGTAGAGAAATAACGCGCGCTGTATGGAAGTCGACATTTCTGCACTGTGTTCACAGCAACTCGCCGTTGGTCCATTCCTACAGCCAGACGAATCCTTTGCACACCCTCTAACTCACCTATTTTAAGTCTGCACTTATTACCTTCACAGCTGTGCCTGGGCTGACATGACGTTCCGTTTTCCAGGTCAAAGCTGTATATGCATACTTTGTAAAACGTGTAAGGATAGATAGGTAGATAGGTAGATAGATAGATAGATAGATAGATAGATAAATAGGTAGGTAGGTAGGTAGGTAGGTAGGTAGGTAGGTAGGTAGATGGTAGCAGACGTTTCAACAGAGGTAAGGGAGAAAAAATATTAGAAACAAAGAAATAAGTGAAGGAAAGGGCTTCGAGGGAGAAGAAGCGAATAAGAAGGAAAAGAGTAAATGAGATATAAGGACGGAAGGATCAAGAAAGACAGAAGGTAAGAGATACGAGGTAAAGATAAAGAAAGAAAGAAAGAAAGAAAGAAAGAAAGACAGACAGACAGAAGGTAAGAGATACGAGGTAAAGATAAAGAAAGAAAGAAAGAAAGAAAGAAAGAAAGAAAGAAAGAGGAATCTTGACTGGTCTGTCGTCACATGTGCTCCTTATGCCCACACGTTAAGTGGTCTGCATATGCAGGTGTGAGAACATGAATTTGTGCAGCAATGTGCAGTTTCCCTAGGTGTAATTCGCACGCTATTCGAATTCCTAAGTGGGTCATTACATGTGTTTCACGGTCTTTACATTTAATTGTAGTTCAGGGTCTATGTATTTTCAACATTTAACTGTGGGAATTAGTTTAAGGTTATGTGTGATCTCCTCCGATGGAGACCACATTCTGTTTTCGTCTTTGTGGCAACAATCGCAAGTGTAATTCAAAATCGACACATGAGTTGTCCTGTGTCTAAAAGAAGAATTTCCGTCGTGTATCTCCCATTATTGCTTCTTTCTACAGACGGCCTTGGCTGTTTCGTCGTTTAAACAGTTGAACTCTTCCTCTAGTGTTCTGTTGCGTAAACAAGTATAGCTCAGGTGTACGTTTTTCTGCTGGCTTAGCTGTATCTAAACATCAGTTAACAAGAGTAAAAGGTGTATTCCATTAGAGTGTACGGGCTTTTCACGCTACTTCGCTAATATTTTGCATTCTTCTGCAGCTTCGAAGTTTCACTACAGAAACATGTTAACCCTTGCGCTGAAACTAAGAATACAGCTGCATGTACTAAAGCATAAAGACAAGAATTAGCACAGATGTTACACTTCGCTGAGGCCATCATTTGACCTGTATTTGTTCTGTAACGTATCAACTAATCCTTATGTAAGTCTGAGGCTTACTATTCAGTTTTTACATATTTTAACAGTTATCTAACTAACTAACTAACTAACTAACTAACTAACTAACTAACTAACTAATTCCGTGGAGCAGAAGTCTTCTTTAGAAGCTAACAGTTTTACAGCTAGTCAAGAAATTCCCACCATATTATGGAACCCGCACGTTCATTAACGCATTCACAAGAGCCCGCCACCTGTCCCTAGCCGGAGCCAGTTCAATCCAGTCCATGCCCCGCCATCCCACTTCTTGAAGATTCATTTATTGCAAAACTCATGCCCCTTTTCCGTAGCTGTAGTCGTACCAAAGAATCGGTTCAGGTCCGAAGCGTCTTTGTCTGTTTCGTAACATAATAATTTTTTACGGTGAGGAGTTGTTAGCACCTTGCCCAACCCCCAAGCTGGAGGACCACCCCTTGTCGGCTGTCCGCAACTGTTTATTCAATCTATTCGCAGCTACCCTACATAACTGGAGGCCGTTCCTCGATCCGCAACCTGAGGACGCGCCATGCCGTGGTGACAGGGACCCACTTATCACGGATTTTAACAGTTATCACTGTTGGTAATAGTTACAAATAGTAACCGATGAACGCAGAAATAAACGGAAGTGGAAGAATACTTCAGTCGGTATTACGGTTTGCTCCTTTACCGAAGAAAATTTTATAGCGTGCTTCTGTATAGCAGCGTAAATTGGTGCAGGCCTGATCAACCGTTTATGTGGTGCGGGAAACTTTGGCAAAATTGATCTCCCTGTGGGAAACTTGAAATTCAATGCACAGAATGAAGAATGAATAAGTATACGTGTAATTGTGTGCATAATTTATGTATACATCATGTGCAATAGAATATGCTGATAATAACAGGAAACATTTATTAAAATACGTAATTTATAACTTAGCCTGGGGTGTCGCTATTTTTATAATATTTTAGCAAAATGAATTACTAATGTAAGATGTCTCCATAAATAAACAACTTATAAGTTTTAAAAATTCTGTCGATGTTCTTTTTCTGCTTTGCCAGGGAAAATTTGAAAGACGTTTTCTCATCTCAAATGTCTCCGCGGGCAACATAGCGCTGTGTCGCGGGCAACATGTCGGCGGCGAGTTACGGGTCGAACGGGCTTGTTTAAGTGCGCGTTGTTATTCCATCAAGTTTATTGCCTTATTATGAATGTAGGTGTCTTGCTGGAATGTTCAGGTTCGTATCGTGTGTAATCAACCAGTCGTATTTGGTGTGTACCTCAAGGGCCATACTGTATTCACCTAAGTCACAGTGATCTGCTTACAGTGTGGAAAAGTATGACGTCAGTAACTGCAACGGTTACCAAGGCAAATTTCCATGGGTTTTGTGTTTGTACTGAGAATGAACAGTTGCAGGCCCAAGTCTTAAGAAGGCCATGCCATGGCTCAGGCGGTTAGTCACCGGCCTCTCACCACAGAGACCTGGGTTCGATCCTGGCTCAGTCCATGTGAGATTTGTCGTGGACAAAGTGGCAGTGGGACAGGTTTTTCTCTTCGGTTTTCCCCTGCCAGTTTCATTCCACCGGTGCTCCATTGCACGGAAAAATAAAAAAAAACTAACCACCTTCATCAGAGGGTTGCACAATAAGCCTCAAGGGTGCGGTGCGTCCGTAGCGTCTGCTGCGGGGCCCTTCATCACGAAAATAAGTTTTAAGACGCGCAAATTTGCTCTCACCGGAGAACGTTTTGAACGAACAGCAAGCTTCCAAAGGAAAAATGCTTAATGCATTATTCACATTGGGTTTTATTTAAAAGGGAAATACACTTACAGATAAATTTCAGGCTAAATTTCAAGTACCAAATTTATTCGAAATTTGTCGAATAGTTCAATGACGAAATACGCAGTCGGGAAGATAAAAGGACGGGACTTTCATGTGGTAGTTTAAAATTCTGTACTTCATATAAAGAACGCATTAAAATTAACAAGGAGTCCTTGGAAGAACGTGCGATAAAACAGAGCAGACGAGTACTGGTCAACTTCGTAAATATCAGAGTTTATGGCCCGGAAATGGACGAACGTTTTGAGTAATGATATTAGCATACAGAAAGCTTTACTATTTCAAACGTTGAATTCTGCTGTTAGTCACTCGTCTAGTATCTCGTAGCTCGGGGCATGCAATGTTAAAGTAGGTGTTATTGCTTTCATAGTGACTTTTGTGTTATAAATTACTGGCAATATTCATTGCATGATAAGTAGCAAAACAAAACAAGACTAGCTTAAGCAGCAACACTTGACTGAGCCTCTTCTTGGCTTTTGTCACTCATTCTAAGCAAGTTCTGACATATTACCTCATCCACGCCGTGCCAACTTTTTTGCACATTCTTCCAAGTCATTATTTAACAGCACAACCTGTCATTCGACTATGTCTAGGCTCATGTCCTGATAGCGTCACACAACAACCGTCAATAAACAGGTCTGTATCTTGTTTCTTAACCTTTTAAAGCCTAGCAGTAACTTTACATACCACCAGGTTTAACATTCAAAAATTCTACGTGGTGCCCACATTGCGTTTATGTGTTCTGTACGGATCTCAGAACAAACAGCAACTTTTGCCTTATAAAACATTAAGAGATTGGTTTTTATAACCGAAGTGGAGAGTGTTTACAGCGCGGTACGCACTGAGTCCTTATATAAAACAGATACGCTTCGTCTTTAAAGGGTTAAAGTTTGTAAGGCCTTTCGCCTTTTAATAGCCGAATGCCTTTATGACAAACAACTGCGCGTCAGACCGAACTTTGTGTAAGCTTACGGCAGGGGTTCCAGACGTTTCGGCTATGCGTACCCCGCCTTAACTTAAAAAAATTCAGCGGACCGCCCCATGCTAACATACATAGTGGCACAGACACTCGAAGTTTAAGAGGACAGGCAATGAACGTGTAAACGTAACATTGAGGTGCGTTCGCGTAACCACTGTTGCCGTGCCAAAGCAATAAGTATTACATATTCTGAGTGTGTGTCTGTAGCCTTAGTTATCCAGCATGCAAAGCGCATGCTCCGTGTTATATATCATCTGTGGCCTGTCTGGCTGTACCATATTTTTGCACATTATCTCATAAACAGCACGATTTTCAGAAAAAAAAAGTTACTGAACATGCTACAACTTTTGTCTGAAACATTTCTTATTCTAAGAAGAACTGAGCAAGACATAAATATAGATACGCTTTAATATAAAGTATTCAGTATTCTTGTCAGATTTTCTGTTAAGTGGTGAAGGGCCCCGCAGCAGACGCCACGGACGCACCGCAGCCTTGTGGCTTATTGTGCAACCCTATGATGAAGATGAAGATGATTATTTTTTGTCCTTTTCCTAGTAATGGAGCACCGGTGGAATGAAATTGACAGGGGAAAACCGAAGAACTCGGGGAAAAACCTGTCCCAGTGCCACTTTGTCCACCACAAATCCCACGTATTAATGAAACTTGAATTTTCACAACAGATTTTCGCAAAGTACTGAAATATGAAACTTCATGAAAATCCGTCCAGTGGGAGTCGAGTTGTTCAATGCGGACGGACAGACAGACGTGATGAAACTAATAGTCACTCTTAGCAATCTTGCGAACGCGCCTAACAACACAAAGGCTTTATGTACTAGAGTCTCGTAGACTCCCCTTTTGCCAACTAGTGGCTAAGTGATTTTGACCATTATGCCAATGTAGACACGTTGAACGTGTAAAGTAGTCAATAAATATCAGTACATTTCAGTTAACACGTTACTTCTACTGTCGAGAGGTTTTAGCTCAACACTGTGTACTTTCAAATTGCGCTAATTTAGGAAATATAATGGCTCGAAACTCTTTCAGAGACAGTAACCGTTGTAAATAGATTCACAGAACAAATTAAGTGCTGGTCGGAAGAACAAGACTTGCTTCGAAATTACGTGGATTCACGGTGACCTTGGAACACACCGCCCTCCTCTCGCCGGCGCGGCCAACAATTTGGTTAGCACTGACTTGTGCTGTGTCGTTTCTTAAGGATAGTTTCGAATGTCATGGCGTGTGATGTAGCTTAAATAGCCTGCAGGTGATCAGGAAGGAGGCAAGCGCGATAAGGAATTAGAGTTAAAACACTGTAGCTGAGATCGGACTGTGCCGTCTGAGCACACAGGAAATCGATTGTGCGTGACCACATTCTAGAGTACAAGGTTTCTATGCTCATATCTCACCATGCTTCTTCGTGTTGCGAGTTGGAGGTTGCTAGCTGCAGAAACCTCATGCCTCATACCTCGTTATGACTCCTGAAAGTAACGGTTATGTAGGCTTACTCTCCGTGTACAATAGTAGCAGTACGGCAACCCTCCGTAGTTTAACATCCGGTTAGTTGAAACGTAATTATAAATAGAGATAGCCCTCTTTTACGATGGTTTGTTTTGCGACGATTCATAATAACCATCGTTTTGACATCAGAAAGCCAAAAACATCGAAGAAACTATAGAAAATTTAAAAAAATGTGCAAGGAGGAGGAGGAAAAAAAATAAGATGCAGAGGATCCGCTGAAATCGATGAAAACAAGCGATCTACAGTATATTCAGCCTTGGAGACCGTCACTGATGAACAACGGGAGACTCACCAGGACTGGGAGTGAAGTGCGGAAGTGAAAAGGAGCATAATGGTATCCATGGGCCCTTATTCTGGAATTCTCAAAGAAGGAAAGAGGAAACTTGGACAGTCAGCGATCCGTGCTTTCCTCAAAATAAAATTAAAAAAAAGGAAGATCCTCAAACACGGAGTCCATTGGAGAAGTAAACTCTCTGCATTATGCCACTGTCAAAAACGATCAGTGCAGGGACCTTACAGTGCCGCTTACAGGAACCTTCGGTCTGGGCTTCGAACATTGCAAAGTAAATGCGCAAAATTTAATTTTTTATTTAATTAAATTTAGTTTGGCTATTTTGTACTGTACTGCATTTTATTTCTATTCGTAAAAACGTCGTTTTTGCGTTCATAGCATTCACTGCAGCGCTTTGAGTATAGTCATATTATATTACTTATGTCAATTTTGAGGGGGCCTGGAGCGTAACTCATTGACGTCCCATTGACTTACATTACATAATTAGGCTCATTTTACACGGATTTTCTTTTTGCGACAGTTCCTTCAGGAACGGAACCCCTTGGTAAACTGAGGGCTACCTGTATTGATATCCGGGCGGAACATGCAAGATCTGCTTGTTACTATATTGTGGTCATATAGAGCCGATATTGTTATTATTGTTTTTATTATCATCATCATCATCCCCTTTGTGCAGGGTATTCACACTTATATACCTGAAACAAACCATGTTTCTAGGGTATACAGTGTCGCAGCTACTCCGCGCGTGCTGTTAATGGTGCATATAGCGCTGTCTTCAATATTAAACTCTTTTGTGCTTCTACATTAGCACTTTCCGCAGTGTGTGTGCTGTGCCCAGTATAGCTGTTTTCTGTAGTTCCTTGCTATCGTGCTTTCCCGGTATGCTGCTCAAGTATTTTCTGCAGGATTTTGAAATGGTTCCAGTTGCTCCTATTATTACTGGCGTCACCTTTGTTTTTACATTCCACATGCGATGCATTTCTATTATAAGGTCTTTATATTTGATAATCTCTTCGGGTTTTTATTATTATTATTATTCAACACCTTTATGCACGGTATTTAAATTATATACCTGAAACTGTGTTTCCAAGGCACAGCTGTGCTCTTGTTACAGTATATGGTACGTGTAATGTTATTTCCCATGACAAAAGTTTTGTACTTTTACATTAGTACTTCCCGCAGCATGTGGGCAGTGCGCAATATGGCTGTTTTCTGTACTTTAATGTGATTCTCTGATGATGATCCCATAAGGGATCGAAACATGTAGCAGTGTTCAACATGACATTGTAATATAAAATATCTGGGAACAATACAGTGCACTTTGTTGGTCTGAGTGTTGTGATTTGATCATCGACAGTGCACGGAATGAACAATATAAGAAAGTCAAACAAAGAGTAGAACTATAACTCTACTCTCCCTCTGAGCCTTCTTGGCCTGTTCTAGGGAGAACTAGGCTAATAACCCGTTCTAGGGAAGAACTAGGCTAATAACCTCTTCTAGGGAGAACTAGGCTAATAACCTGTTCTAGGGAGAACTAGGCCAATAGTCTGTTCTAGGGAGAACTAGGCTAATAACCTGTTCTAGGGAGAACTAGGCTAATAACCTGTTCTAGGGAGAACTAGGCTAATAACTGGCAGTGTAACCCTAACGAACATAACGAAGTAGAAACAAACCCGACATTCGGCAAGCCCAAATACTCTGATTTAAGATTTCTGACTCATTATTTGTTACGCTGTGTGGGTTAATGCGAAGTCCTCAGTGTTGCTTTTGTGAGTAACTCAGTTCCCACAGGAATTATACTGTGTCAGAAGGGAATGTGCCTGTATTCTACGGGGAACGAATAGACAGTTTCGACGTAGCCAGGTCTGTCGCAGAAGGCAAGGGTTGTCCGGATTGATTCTGGAAGTTGACCTCTGACGTGTCTTTGTACCAGCTGAGTTATTTGATTCCTCCATACAATTAAACTTGTACTTCCGATGGAAATGGCGAATGGCATAGTCATTCCCGACCTTAGTCATTGTTTTACTTGGGGTGGAGCTGGAGTCAGTTGACGTCCCTTCTGTAGTACCGTGCCGAATTATGCTTCCGACTGCCTTCACTCAGTTCAGTGGTTCAGGACAATGACTCTCTGTAATTTTCTGTAGGGTTGTATGGGTACAATTAATGTTTGCTGTCACCCATTCTATATTTGGAACAAATATACGACATAACATTTATGGATCCGCATTCTATACAGCACATACAAACATTGTACCAGCTGTAGTTCGTCAGAAAAAAAATAATACAATAAAAATCAGTGAAATAAACAAAAAAGTGTGAGAAGAATTTCATTCAGGACAAATAAATAACAGGCTGGTGTAGAATGAAGAATGGCGTGATTATTTGTCACGTTGGGGAGAAAATTCTAAGGTTGTTTTATTATAATATTCCGAAATTTACGCGAAAATCAAATAAGCCGCTCCTTAGCTCAGAATAACCGATTTCCCGGCATAGATTCGGACACTATACGCCTACTTCCAGATGCAAAGCAAGTGCCCTGACGTCTACACCTTAACCTTTTAAAGCCTAGCGGTAACTTCACATACGACCAGGTTTAACATTAAAAAATTCTACGTGGTGCCCACATTGCGTTTATGTGTTTTGTACGGATCTCAGAACAAACAGCAACTTTTGCCTTATAAAACATTAAGAGACTGGTTTTTATAACCGAAGTGGAGAGTGTTTACAGCGCGGTACGCACTGAGTCCTTATATAAAACAGATACGCTTCGTCTTTAAAGGGTTAATGTTACTTCCCACAGTTTATATCCATCATACGGGATTTTTAATAATAAGTTATGATTGGGAAGGTTTTCTATAAGAGCTCGTCACTGGCCCATTTCATAAGCTATGTCGGTTTTTTTTAGTGGTGAGGGTCCTCGCAGCAGACACTGTGGGCGCACCGCAGCCTTAAGGCTTCTTGTGCAACCCTGTGATGAAGATGATTATTATTATTTTTTGTCTTTTTCCAAGTAGTTGATCACCCGTGGAATGAAACTGACAGGGTAAAACCGAAGTACTCGGGGGGAAAAACCTGTTCCAACCCCACTTTGTCCACCACAAAACCCACATGGACTGACCCGGGATCGAACGCAGGCCTCCGCGGTGGGAGTCCGGCGGCTAACCGCTTGAGCTATGGCACGGCCAGATACGTCAGTTTGTTTAACACACAGCATATTTAGCTTCTTCAGTTTAATTCACTTAGTGAGACCTTTTCTACTGGTATGTGTACAGGCTTATTTAGCGAAGAGACTTTTTATTATTGTTTCACCTATGCCCTGATCTCCCAATTGTCCTCTTTACCTAGAGATCTGAAATATTGTTTTGTGCTTCTCCAAGAGTGTCTGAGAACAAGGTGCTGAGGACCTAAGAAAGGGAAGTTGAATGTAGCTCCGTAGCGAGCTTTATATATTGTGCCCCTCACCAAACATTGTAAAGATTTAACGTGCTCCGTGTCCGTGCACTGTATCATACGAAATAATAAACACCAACTGATGCACCAAAATATATATAATATTTATTCGTGAAAGTCTCCTACATGTTTCGACCTTGCTGGGCCATCTTCAGGGAGAATAGTTTTGATACACTGTGGTTGCGTTTAAAAGGAGGATGAAATCTAGGGCACATTCATACTTATCTGTATAAACGCAACCATAGTGTATCGAAACTGTTCCCCCTGAAGATGGCCCAGCAGGGTCGAAACACGCAGGAGACTTTTAGGAATAAAGATTATATACATTTTTGGTGCATTAGTTGGTGTTTGTTATTTCGTATTGTAAAGATGATCAAATCAAGGAAGATGAGATGGACAGGACGGATAGCATGCCTGATAGAAATAAAGAAATGGGAAGATAATATTAAAATTAATTTCAAAACTGCACTACAAACCGGAAGGTTGCGGGTTCGATTCCCGATGGTGTTATTGGAAATTTCATTGACATAATCCTTTTGGTCGCACTATGGCCCTGGGGTCGACTCAGCCTCTAACAGAAATGAGTACCAGGAGTATTTTCTGGGGGGTAAAGGCGGCCGGTGCTTATGGCTGACAACCTTACCACCTTCATGTGCCGACTGTCTAGATATTCTGGAAGCCTCAACCTCCTGGAACCCTCAGGGCCTGTCCAGGCCTGTAATGGGATTGCTTTACCTTTAACCCTTTAAAGACGAAGCTTATCTGTTTTATATAAGGACTCAGTGCGTACCGCGCTGTAAACACTCTCCACTTCGGTTATAAAAACCAGTCTCTTAATGTTTTATAAGGCAAAAGTTGCAGTTTGTTCTGAGATCCATACAAAACACATAAACGCAATGTGGGCACCACGTAGAATTTTTTAATGTTACACCTGGTGGTATGTAAAGTTACCGCTAGGCTTTAAAACGTTAACATAGGATGGGATGGGGGTGTAAATTGTCTTTACTGGGCTCGGGTAAGGGCCAGTAGTGTTGCTGTAAACACGGTAGTGAACCTTCGGGTTCCATTCAAGGCGAGGGATTAATGTTCTGCACTCAAGAAGGTCTCGTGCTGTATTAAGGTAGTTACCGTATTATCTGTTATTCTTATGCCTTTAACCTTTTAAAGCCTAGCGGTAACTTTACGTACCACCAGCTTTAACAATAAAAAATTCTACGTGGTGCCCACATTCCGTTTATGTGTTTTGTACGGATCTCAGAACAAACAGCAACTTTTGCCTTATAAAACATTAAGAGACTGGTTTTTATAACCGAAGTGGAGAGTGTTTACAGGGCGGTACGCACTGAGTCCTTATATAAAACAGATACGCTTCGTCTTTAAAGGGTTAAACTTGTGTTATTGTACTGATAGATGCATTTTTTTTAGGTATCTCCTTTCTTTCCGAACCTCTTTTGGAATTCATGTGCTGTTATTTCCGCCTCAGAATCCCTGAAAATCTAGTCCAAATTTTCCCTGTCACTAGCATGTTGGACAGTTTGCCGCCCCTTTACGGCGCTAACAAATACCTGTTCTTCTCTAATTCAGGTGGGGAATTCCGGCCTGGAATACTGTCCGCTAACGTGGATCGACGTGTTCGCATGACGTTGATCGGAAGGCACTTGTGGAGTCCACAGTTCTTAAGTCAGTTTGTGGGACCTATCTTCCAAAATTTACATTATCGCTGTCTGTAGGTGCTCACATAAAAGCGATACTGTTTGCTAAATATGTTGATATGCACAGTCACCATTTATTTATCTTTGTTTGAAATTTTATCTCCTTATGACAAACTCGTCCTTAGTTATTACCAGTCCCAACGAGAGGGGGGAGAGGGAGGGGAAGCCGGTACAAATGACCAGAGACCGGCTGTCTGGAAGGGGGCCCGGAGCCCCACTATGTTGCATGCGTTTTTGTCTTTCACGGGACCATCATCTGTCGACTGTACAAATTAACCCTTTCACAATAAACCCAAATCACTCTGCAACTGACAGTCAGTCTTTTCCGATTTAGTGTAAAGATGTTTAGTGTAAAGATTTGCCTTTGGGAGGGGGGGCTCGAAAAAAACTTTTTCCCCAGGGCCCGAACCTGCTGTCGGCGCCCTTCGTTATTACCGCCCAATCAAAAGTTAAATTTTGCGTTGGGAATGTTTTTTGAAGATATTATCCAGCAGCTTTTCAGGAGCAGAAAACAAATGGCTTTAGTGCCCGCCATGTTGCTATTATTTACTGTAGGGAATTAAAAATTACGGGTTTGAAGATTCCCCCCCCCACCCCCCAGCGGCATAGCGTTTATACCTGGTTTTGTGCAATTTATTCCCTTGTGGTTTAACGTATCAATATTGACATGTGTACTAGAGTCAACCACAGAAAATTATTAGCGCCATCACTGAATGACGAAGCTAATAAAAATTTTTTATGATTGACGGTAATACGTATGTCAATGTGTATACCTAGTTTTGTGAAATTCGGTCAGCTTATTTAAAATGTTCCACACACAAATACGTAGGCAAAGTGACGATTTCATTAACCCGCTTTTCTATTTTTAGGTAGAAAATTAAGGCTAAAACTTAAATTAGTTTTTTATTTTAAATGCCTTACAAGTTACAGTCGAGCCCGGTTATAACGACGTCGGTTTAAGCGAGACCTCGTCTATAGCGTCAGATATTCTGTGGTACCAATTAATTTCTCACTGTTGACCATAACATTATACTCCTCGGTTATAACAACACTCGTTTATAAAGACACAAAATATTCAGTCCCTTTCATGACGTTATAACCGAGGTTGAGTGTATTTAGCGTCGTGTCACGTGACTCAAGTAAGTAATGCCATATACGTATGTCAGCACTTAGCAAGTCATCGCGTATAATGATAGCAAACACAGAACAACATTTCTGTTTACGAGGTCAAGGGCATATAGTTTTATCCTTCAGGTGCGTGGGTCATCGTCAAATTAACCGTAAACGTGTCTGACACTTTCATTCATTCAGTTGCGCAAAATGAATTATAAAATGCTTAATCCATGCGCAATTTTTGTTTGTTTGTTATATGTGATATCAAACACATTGAGCAATTGTAGTATATTAATATTAGGATTTGTCGGTCATCATTTATAACTGCAGACAAAAATACATCGTAACATTTGTGCTTAACTCTTACTAGGTCAAGAATGTAAGGCCACTAGTGTGGATTTAACAGCATCTATGTTACTTTTAAACAGGAAAACACAGATCAGTACCATAAATGAGATTTGAAGGACTCCGTGTTGTCTGGTAGACGTGTACTGGCCTTTCGAAGGAAGGTGCTTACTCCAACATCAAGGAATTATAAGGTCAGCATACCAGACTACACGGAGTCACATCCCACAAATCACCAATCTTTAAGCTTGTAAAATATCATACTCTGTCTCTTCAATAAACTAACTGCGTGGAGCAGAGTCCTTCTTGAGAAGCTGCTAGTTCCCCGGCTAGTCCACAAATCGCCAGCATTTTATGGAACCCGAAAGTTCATTACCGTGTACACAACAGCGCGCCAATTGTCCCTATCGTGAGTCAAATAAATCAAGCCCACGCCCTCCCATTATACTGCTTGGAGATTAATTGTAATATTTTTTTTCATTTATACCTGGGTCGTGCAGGTGGTCACTTTCCTTCCGATCTTTCCATTAAAACGCCGTATGCATTTTTCTTCGCTGAGGAGGGCATTTGGGCCTAAGAGGGACGAGGCGACAGGGGAGTGGAGAAGACTACATAACGAGGAACTTAATGACCTGTACTTATCACCAAATATTATTCGGGTCATCAAATCGAGAAGAATCAGATGGGCGGGGCACGTAGCAGGTATGGGGAAAAGAGAGATGCATAGAGGATTTTGGTGGGGAGACCTGAGGGAAGGCGACCACTTGAGAGACCCAGGCGGAGATGGGAGGATAACATTAAAATGGATCTTCAAGAAGTGGGATAGGGGCATGGACTGGATTGAGCTGGCTCAGGATAGGGACAGGTGGCGGGCTGTTGTGAGTGCGGTAATGAACCTTCGGGTTCCATAAAATGCGGGGAATTTCTTGACTAGCTGAGAAACTGTTAGCGTCTCAAGAAGGTCTCTGCTCCATGGAGTTAGTTAGTTGTGCATTTTTCCTCTCTTCTTCCTCATGACTTGGCTATCTCATCCTCCTTCATTTGGGTACCCGAATAACATTTGGTAAGAAAGTCAAATAACGGTCCCTTTCATTACGCAGTTTTCTCCATTTTTCTGTTACTTCCATTCATGCAAATGTTTTCCTCAGCAGCGTATTCTCTCACACCCCTAATATGCGCCCTTCCTCTAACGCGAGAGGCAAATTTTCCCACCCATATAAAACAACAGTTCTTTATCTCCCTGTACAGCATTCATTTACTGGTTTTTATAACCTAGACGAAATATGTTTACTGCGCGGTACGGGCTGAAACTTTAAATATAATTCAGGTTAATGTTTGTCTTTAAAGGGTTTTGTAAGTTGTTGCTTGATACACCAATATCTGCCCACCGCACCTAGAGAGAAGAATTATCAAATTTCCATTTCAGTTTTGAACGGCCGTTTCAGTAAGTTACGGTCATTGAGACGTATGAGAACAGTTGGACAACAAACTACTGCGCCTACATTGGCTGTCAGTGCTTCAGCCGTATACACGGACGACGTCACTGTTGAAAATTTAACTCTGTCGCTGCAAATGCCGAGAGAATGTCTTCAAGTAGGACAGAACCGCTTCCGCCCACATCTTTCTCATCTCGCCGTTCACAAAAAGCCTGCCGTTTGTGATTGCGCCCTACATACGGTATGCATCTGACATACTCCGTTAACAAACCAACAAATGGCATAATAAATGAACAGGGTGGTGTAGTGATGAAGCTTCAGACTTGTGTTAAGAAGATGTGCAGTTCAAATCCAGGCTGAAGCAGCTCCTGTCATGGTGGTTTGTATGGTATTCCCAAGTCCATACATGCAAATGTGAGACTTCTCTAATGTGTTCCATGTCCGTGCACTATATTATACAAAAAACATTAATCACCAACAAATGCACAAAGAGTTTTTTCATCACTTGTAATACACTCCTACATGTTTCGACCCTGCTGGGTCATCATCAGGGAGAACCTTCTGTTGTGGTCACGCTGCGGTTGCACTTTATAGTTGCACTGCCACAGTGCAAACAGAGACCACAGAGAGTTCGCGCCTCCAAAAGCAACGCAGTTCACAGTCAACAGCTCAACTATAAAGTGCAACCGTAGTGTGACCACAACAGAAGGTTCTCCCTGATGATGACCCAGCAGGGTCGAAACATGTAGGAGTGCGTTACAAGTGATGAAAAAACTCTTCGTACGTTTCTTGGTGATTAATGTTTTTTGTATGACACTTCTGTTACGCCATTGGCCACTTCTCCCGCGTTCCTTCCGCTTCATCAACAGTCAGGAAAGGCTGGACACCAAAACGGACTGTCAGTGAGTTGTAACTTGATTTTGAGTTTGAATCCGTCTTTAAAATAAGTCGATATCTTGTCCATACAAATTGAAGTTACCTCTGTGTTTCTAGGCGCGATCATGTTCATGCCGAACGGCCACTAAAATCGCTTCGTCCTTCCAGCTGTACCCATAAGGAACTTCAAGAACTACTGATCTGTTTCTCACGGTGTCTGGTACTGGCGAGTGACTTAACCTTTTAAAGCCTAGCGCTAACTTTACGTACCACCAGGTTTAACATTAAAAAATTCTACGTGGTGCCCACATTGCGTTTATGTGTTTTGTACGGATCTCAGAAGAGACAGCAACTTTTGCCTTATAAAACATTAAGAGACTGGTTTTTATAACCGAAGTGGAGAGTGTTTACAGCGCGGTACGCACTGAGTCCTTATATAAAACAGATACGCTTCATATTTAAAGGGTTAAATGTGTCTGCACATGCCTGGCTTGGCTAAAACCGGACACAAATAATAGACGTCACTTTCTTTGCTTAGTACACTTTTTTGGCGAAGCCTGAGAAATGTAATGAGGTTGCGGTCTGGAAGACCGAAGAATTGTGGTTTGATTCCAGGCAGGGGCAGCAAATTTTTCTTTTCTCCCGAGCGTCCAGACCAGCTCTTCGGTCCCGTCAGTCCTCTCGTCAGTGTGTGATGGAGGCTGTTTCTGGGGCGGCAAACCGGCCGGGGCGTGAAGCTAACCACTTCCATCTAGTGCAAAGGTTAAGAATGAGTGGAGCTATAACTCCTCTCCATACGCCTTAGTAGCGTCACTAGGAAGAACATTACTTTGTATAGTAATATTTATATATTGAGATACACAATATATTCTGTAGGAACTATAAAGGCCGGTATATTTCTAAAACTTAGAGCTACTCGGAAAAAAAGGCTTTCACCTGTTCTAAGAAGACCCTGAGGAAATACTGACAGTTAGGTCTGTCAGCCTATCTTCCTCAGTGTGCAGTTTGTGCACTCAACCAGAGAAAGAAACGCTTGTCAAAGACACACGTAAAAACCAGGAAAGATCGTATCAAAAGAATATCTGAAGGGAGAGGTGAAACATGATAGGTTGTAAAGGACAGACCGTGGCATAACCTGTCAAACGAAAGACAAGCTGGGGGGTAATGTATTCATAATATTCACGATGCCCCTTCACTTTGCGGTAAGAGAGTGTTGGATTTATCGCGCGACTGGCTATCGTGGAGCGACTAACCTTCCAGGCCAGGAAGGGATAAAGAGAATGCTAACGCTACTGTATATGCAGCAAAGGTAAAATTGAGGTATCCGTTATTCGGGGACAGTACGCCACATGAATGGGTATCTGGTTCCTGAAGTTCCGATATAACGTAATTTTCTCAAATTCATAGACGCTGACATTTCGACCCTTGAAGATGAAAACCATTACATTGTCTCGGATCGTCGAGTACCAAATACCCAGCGAAGCGTTTCGTATCGGAGATAACCGATACCTCATCCACACCGCTACGAAAAGCTACAAACTCGCAAACGTAAATTAGTCCCTCGACAAGCCATGGTCACATACGGGAACGGAGGTATATCTCCACTTATTCTTCATCTGGGCACTATATGGAGTGAGTTGTCAGATTTACGCTCCGGCCGTTTCAACTCTAATGAAAGTTCCCCCCCCCTCCCCCGTTTGCCGTTTAACGTGGGGCTGGGTGGGTGTGTCCTACAGCCTGGGTTTTGCAAGTGTTCTCTTTGACTCAGTTTTCCCCACCAAAAAAAAAAAAAACCCTGTATGCACCTCTTCTCTACCCAATACGTGCCACATGCCCAACGCATGACATCCGTTTTGATTTCATCACCCGTATAATGTTTGGCAAGGAGTACAAATCATGCAGCTCCTTGTAATGCGATCTCCGTCAGTCTCCTGTTACCTGGTCTCTCTTAGGCCCAAATATCTTCCTCAGCACCCTATTCTCGAACGCCCTCAGCCTCTGCTCTTTCCTCAGTTTGAAAGACCAAGTCTCACATGTTTACAAAAAAACAGACAAAATTATAGTTCTGCATGCTTTCATTCTTTATAATTCTGAACTGCAAATAAAAAGGCAAAATTCTCTGGACCGAATTGTTGCAGACATTCACCGAATTCAATCTGCTGTTGATTTCTTAACGAATGCAATTTTGATTTGTTAGGGTTGTTCCCAAATGTATTATTTTAAATTATAAACCGTGATTTGCCTTTCACAAGGCAACGTAAAATGACACGGAAGTCGTCACTCATGAATGAACATGGGATGCTTGCCGATCTTTATTGTTACATAACGCCTATTATTATTTGATCTTATTTTTTGTGAATAAACAGACGTGACACAAACTGTGATAATACGCTGGAGCCCTCGACATGCACTGCGGAGCGGACGGGAGGTCGTGCAAGCAGTAGGAACCTTCCGGCTGTCATTGCAGGCTGCTGGACCTTGGATTATCATCGCATGGTGCATGTAGCTATAATAAATGTGTTACATAGGGAAGGGATCCATGTAGGATTTTTGGATTTGTGTTGCTGGTCAGCAAACGTTTTAATGCTGTCACGGCTGTAATTAACTGTAACAGCACTGACCGTGAGCTGTAGTATTCTCTTCTGGACAGAAAGTAAAAAAGCGAATCTGCCGTTAAACGCGTAACCGCTGTAACGAAAGTGATTAAAAATTCACGCTGCATAATTCGAACTGCCACAGCATGAAATATGCCAGTCAGCATTATCTATTATCACGCTGTTTTTTCTTTGTTTAAGTCAAATCTTCCGTGCTGAGCTTGTTTTACTGAGCGAGATTTCAATTTTCTGTCCCGCGGTGTAGTTGACATCTTCGCTATTATGAGGCTGCTTCGCCCTTGAAGCTTTTACGTGGTTTTTCTCGGTCCTGGAGCAAATGATGAGTTGGTACCTAAAATCCACGTTGCGCTGTATGGTTCTCATACAGCCGTCCCCTAAATTAACTTCAAATTTTTCGCCAAAACTCAGACCTCCGAACGTGATGAAAATTTTGTCATAATGCTGCCCTCTCGAAAAAAAAAATACTCAACCCAAATTCTCAACTTATTTCCTCTGCTACATAATCCCAACATTCCACTTCCCACCACCCTATCTTCTTCACTTCTCAACGTTTTACCTTGTTACCACCCGGTGTTATCAGAAGGACAAGCGGGAACTGTCTGGGAACATTCAGGTCAGCAGAATTTTCTGACTCCCCCTCTCCCGTTATAATAATAATAATAATAATAATTTAAGTGCCTTTCACTGCACTATATCCCCCCTCCCGTCTTTTCTTCTGTCTCTCTCTGAGACCATTCAGGATGGGACCAATAGGTTGTGTCGAAACGTCTGTAACACACTACCAACCTACGTTGCGTGACATGACCGAAAAGCGAAGTAAACTTTGGCTAATTTAGAAACAGGAAATTTCACAGTACGTATGTGTGTGTGTACATCTGAAACCTAACCTAACCTTAGTGAACATAACTCTACAAGGAAAAAGATAAACTCGCCCTCAGCAAAATCAGAGTAGGATTATTCTCCGCCAAACAGAAACTAAACAAAAGGCATAAGAAGGCTTTGTTTTTGACTGGATGTCATTGCTGTTTAGGAAAATGGTATTTACTTCTTCCTTATGTTCTGTGTATGTGCGTTTGTAGCGTGGGAAGGATTAAAAATTCAGTGTATTTACTAGGCTAGGGACTGAAAGGCTGAGAACACAATGTCCATTCCTCGGCAGTGGTAGAGCCGTACTTCTTCCCCACAGCCTTAACACGAGCCCTAGTGCCGAACTGAGCCTTCTGGTCAATGGATAACGGGGATAAAGCAGCTGGACCATGAAGCTAATATTTCCCAAGTAGTGTCGAGTTTAAGAATGCTTTGAACTGTGCCTTCACCGCCATGACGTGGAGCTTAGAAAGACACAGAGTTAATTTCTGACATATTTCTCAAATACTGCGCAAAATTTTGGAATTGCGAGCACAAATTTTGGGTCCTCCTCCTTGTTGCCTTTGCTACAAATATTCTTGCGTCTTTTACTACGAGACTTTGTAACTTGGAAAGACGAAAAGGAAAATGTTCGCCAGCGGAATGCACGTAGGCAGATCTTAAAACGTACCGTCTGGACTCCCTATCTCTCACTTAACCATCTTATCGCTCGTGAAGTAGCAATTTACCGTAGCCCACACAGTTCGTCAAACTGAGATTTCTCGCGTTACTAGACAGTTAGGTTACAAACACACCTTCTGTCAAAATGTTGTGTCCAAGAAAGGTGATTGCCCTCATATTTTCTTAAAAACGTAACGTGCTTATGTGTTGGTCTGTTAATGGTCTGTCAAGTCTTGTTCCGTCTCCTGCAAAACTGTGTATCTGTGGGTTACGACAAACTGCTATTTCGTGACCGATATTCTTCACTTTTTGCGGATGAAAATCGATTGTTTCAATATTAGTACACTGTAAAGGAGAAACACGCGGAGGCCTGGATTCGATCCCAGGTCAGTCCATGTGGGATTTGTGGTGGACAAAGTGGCTCTGGGACAGGGTTTTCCCTGAGTTCTTCGGTTTTCCCCTGTCAATTTCATCCCACCAGTCCTCCATTACTAGGAAAAGGACCAAAAATAATAATCATAATCATTTTCATCTCTACCACAGGGTTGCACAATAAGCCTCATGGTTGCAGTGCTTCCGTAGCGTCTGCTGCGGGGCCCTTCACCACTAAAAAAAGGGAGAAACACTGCATAGGGGTGAAAATTACTTTTCCTTACGCAACATTAAATAAGTCAGAGAGTTCCATTTTTCTGGGACATGAACCTTCGTCTTTAGGTAAACGGATGTCGACGTTTCGAGGCTACGTAATGGCCTCGTCTTCAAGGGTCAAATTGTCCAAGAAAAAATTTTCGACCTTTTAAGGTAACGTAAGTACGTTGCCCCAAAATGGTAGGATGCACTTGCCGGGTCATCCAACATCATATCCCAGAAGAATGGAATCTTCCTTTACAGATATGTGAAAACATCAATACTCGCATTAAATACGCCTGTTTAGCATTAAGAACATGAATACAGGGTTGTTGCTATGTTTTATTAAAACACTATGTCATGAAGATGCATGGAGAATGGAGATGTATCTCCACGCATTCTTGACTTTAGCAGTAGATGGAGGTGTCTGGTCAGCTTCATGTCTTGACAACTTTAATTCTCGGGGAAAAGCTTCCGGTACCCGGCGAGGACTCTCACCTGTTTCGAGAATTGAAAGCAGGTTGCCAGTCGTCCTGTCCCTAGACCAGTCGCTATACTGAGCTACTTCATTGGCTCAGACATACGTTTTAAATGAACTTTTGAGTATTAATGAAATGCATGTATTACTGTACCCAGAGGCGGCCTTAGCAAAGGGGGGGGGGCCCAAAATGTTATTGTGCAGAGCAAAAAAAGGACTAACATTTTGGTATATTAACGTAAGTTAGGATGAAAAATTAAAATGGTCCATTTTTATCATCTTTAAAAACTACGAAGGTCGAATCCGTAATGAGCGCCGGGCCCCCATAAGCGCGGAGCCCGATTGTGTCAAATCAACCTAGTCGGCCTTCGACCGGCCCTCACTGTACCTATTCATATTTTGCAGTATGAACTGTTTTAAGAATGTTAGGTTTTAAATTCTTACAAATTTGGATTCATGTTGGAACAAAGAGTGACCAAACTGGATTTTCCCGGGAACTTTTAATGTACATACCCAGTATCGGAAAAATAAATAAAAAAAGGAGAGTTATCAAAATCCGTTCAGTACTTTCTGAAACTAAAAACAAGGGTAGATGGATAAGTGATTACAAAATTCCATTAACTTTTTCGCTTTGCGGAAAAACGTTACAAAGTTTAGGCGCCAAGTGATAACCAGACGCATTCCTAAATCTGGGAAGCGGAGCTCGCCCTGTAAGCGAGCCGAGCTCCGCCGCGCAGTTGGGCAATTTACTTGAAACATGAGTAAGGCGGGTCAGCGTAAGTAACATTTCACAGACCTGTACTTGCGGTAGTGTGGGCGGGGGGAAAAGAGAGAGGCGCATAGAGAATTTCGGTAAGGAAACGTGGAGGAAAGCGACAACTTTGTAAGAGAGAAAGAGAGAGACAGAGAGAGAAAGGAGAGGACAATATAAAGGACACAGGCTGTAGAGGAGGATGATTGATGGAACTGGTTTAGGCTGGTATTAATTCGTGGAGTTATGTTCGCTGTCATTTAGTCTATTAATTTACACTGAATAACAAAACGAATTAATGCAAGAATCCAGGTAGCTCAACAGAAGATTAAAAGCGGAAATTATATTTAAATTCTAGGCCAAGATGGTAACTTTGTTTAGTTAACTACAGAAAAGGCGCCGGCCCTAGTGAGCGACGTAATGGAGTTCAGGGCTCCACAAAGGTGGATGCCATCTTGACCAGCTGAAGGGCTGCTGATGAAAGACCGTGGCACCAAATTTTCGTTTAGTGGACTAGTTTGCAGAGGGAGCGGCAGTTGGCATGTAGCAGTCATCAGACATGAGGAATGTACAACTCTAGTCGGAAAATCTGAAGCCAGCTACCACTGGGAAGATCTCTGGGTAGATGGGAGGATAATATTAAAATGGATCTTAAAATAGGATGATAATGTGGAGACTGGATACTTCTGGCTCAATAAAGGGACCAGCAGTAGGTGACTTATGTGAATACGGCAGTGAAAATTTATGCTCCGTAAAAGGTGGGGATATTTTTGAGTTCCATGTAATTAAGTGCTTAACCCTTTAAAGACGAAGCGTATCCGTTTTATATAAGGACTCAGTGCGTACCGCACTGTAAACACTCTCCACTTCGGTTATAAAAAGCAATCTCTTAATGTTTTATAAGGCAAAAGTTGCTGTTTGTTGTGAGATCCGTACAAAACACACAAACGCAATGTGGGCACCACGTAAAATTTTTTAATGTTAAACCCGGTGGTACGTAAAGTTACCGCTAGGCTTTAAAAGGGTAATTAAAGCCAGACAGTTATGCCAAGCACAATAAATCAAAAAAAGTGTAAGGTGCGACAGTTTGCCGCTAAACAATTATTTTTGCCTCTTCTGTATTGCTCAGCGTGGTATGTATTCCCTTGCATTGGTTCGTTTAGAAGGGTACTGCCACTCCGACTGAGCTATGGTAGCTCCCTGTAGTCAGTCTGAGTTCAGTTCGTTTCCTGCAGAGTGTTATTGTGACAATGCAGTTACGCTCACTGCAAATTCGATTGAGGCACCGTAATCGACCGAGGTTTCAACCGGTCCGTTGCACTGTGTAGAGGGCAGCATAATGCAGATTTTAAATGTGAGGGGGAACGTGCTGCGGGTGTCGACGGGTGATGACGTCTGCTCGGACAAAAAAAACACAAATATGTGCCGCGGTATAAACGAAATTTTCGCTGTTCTGGGTATGATGCAAAGTAGATTGGTAGTTACCCACGTTTCGGAACAAGCTGTCTTCTTGGACTGCTTGACCTTTAAATGGGATGGATAGGCTGTCCAGAAACGTCGGCAACTACCAATCTACGCTGCGTAACATCCCAGAAGAACGAAGATCTCAATATCCTTTAATATTTCTTTTAGAAGTGTTTCGTGAACAGGGCTCAGTGAGAAATCGTCGGAAAAACTAGCTAGTTAATTAATTAATTAAAATATTGATATACTGCAAAAAATTCTAAATATCCCGCGAAATGTCGCAGAAATCTTTTTTCGGGCAATTGGCAATACTGGAGCAATCCCCGTGCATTACCAACTGCCTCTTAGACTTGGTTTGGGCAGTTCGTATTTAAGTTTGTATTCGGTATTATTATGTATGTCCGTTTCGTATTGTTACAGAGTCGCCAACCCCCCCCCCCCCCCCGGTGGCAAAAAATCCGTTCCCCGCTGTTAACATTTTCTGGCCTCTGCACATTTGCATAGGTGGTGGTTCCTTGGGATATTAACCCTTTAAAGAAGAAGCGTATCTGTTTTATATAAGGACTCAGTGCTTACCGCGCTGTAAACACTCCACTTCGGTTATAAAAACCAATCTCTTAATGTTTTATAAGGCAAAAGTTGCTGTTTGTTCTGAGATCCGTACAAAACACATAAACGCAATGTGGGCACCACGTAGAATTTTTTAATGTTAAACCTGGTGGTATGTAAAGTTACCGCTAGGCTTTAAAGGGTTAAAGATATTTTCGGGGTTTTTCCATGGAAAGAAGGTCAGCAAACAGTTGTCTAGATTATATCGAGTCGGTGGATATAACTGTGGAACAGCGGTGGAATGAAAACTGGCAGAATGGAATTAAAATTTTCGAATATTTGTCATGAACAGTGAACTGGAAATGATCCTAGTGTAAGTCTTATAACAATTTTTGGCCGACTCTCTGTATTTATTCGCCACCTGACTTACTAGAATTTCGTGTGACAATAAATATCAAGTGAATAAAATTCATATGCTTTAGGACTAGGATAATAACAAAAATTATGTACACAAAAAATTTCTAGCAGTTAATGGGAAACGCCTGTTAGTGTTCGTTTCAGAATAATTTGTCTCTCCGTCTGCTATCTGCAAATGTAAAAATAAAAATGTTTATAAAATATGATCGTACATGTTGTTTTGTGTGGCTGTGAAACTTTGTCTCACATCCGTGAAGTACGTAGACTGGCGGTTCATACTGCTGGGTTCTGGGTTATGACACTATACGTTCTGGTAGATATTTGTCTACTTTTCTGGGGAATATGCCACCCACATTTTCTACCCTGAAGATGGATGACGCTGTTTTCTTTATAAACCTTCATAACAATATACAAGTCTCCACGGTGTCATATATCGTAAAACCACTCTAAATATTCAACGCCTTCAAAACGTCTGCCGGTCCGTGGACTTTACAAAGCACCAGACACAAGTAACGTTACTGCCTTCTGGAATGTGATGCCTTGTATTCTGTTGGACAATTGGAGGAAACTGCTGCTTTAACGTTCAGTGTAGAATATTGAATTTGTCTGTTGTTTTGTATGGGTGTGAAACTTGGTCTCTCACAGTGAATGAGGAACACATGCTGAGAGTGCTCGAGAATAGGGTGCTGAGGAAGAAATTTGGGCCTATGAGGGTCGAGGTAACAGGGGAGTGGAGAAGACTACGTAACGAGGAGCTTCATGATCTCTACTTTTCGCCAAATATTATTCGGGTGATCAAATCAAGAATGAGATGAAGAGGCATGTGACATGCATGGGGGACAGGAGAGGTACATACAGGCTCTTGGCGGGGAGATTTTAGGGAAAGGGACCGCTTTAAAGACCTAGGCGTAGGTGGGAGAATCGTACTAAAATGGATCTTCAAGAAGTGAGGTGGAGAAGAATGGACTGCATTGATCTGGCTGAGGATAGGGACAGGTGACGGGCTGTTGTGAATGCGGCAATGAACATTCGGATTCCATAAAATGCGGGGAATTTCTTGATTAGCTGAGGACCCTTTAGCTTCTCAGGAAGGACTCTGCTCCATGTAATTAGTTAGTTAGTTAGTTAGTTAGTTAGTTAGTTAGTTGGCTGGCTGGCTGGTTGGTTGGTTGGTTGGTTGGTTGGTTGGTTGGTTGGTTGGTTGGTTGGTTGGTTGGTTGGTTGGTTGGTTGGTTGGTTGGTTGGTTGGTTGGTTGGTTGGTTAGTTAGTTAGTTAGTTAGTTACTTAGTAGAATATTGAATCTTCTGTATGTAGGCACTATACTTCTCCCACAGCATGGTACGTTTCTACCAAACTACGTAGTGTGTCACTTCTCAGAAGACGGTTTTTTGCACTAATGACGTCCGCAAGTACTTAATATTTTATCAGGCGCTCGTTTTTTGGTGCAAAAACAGGGTTGCTGTGAGGCACTGCGTCATATTTTCTATATTTTATCTTTAGTCATAAAAAAACTGGTGTCTTCGCCGGTGCCTAAGTAACCTTATCATTCTGTTAAGTTCTGCTGTGCAGATTACCTTTGCCATCAACCTTAACACACTGAATGCTACTGTGCGGTCTTTAACACTGTTTCGTTTTCGACAGTAACGAGTTGGAAGTCTGTAGAAGACCGGGTGTCCTGATTTTGTCGTCCTTTGTCTTTTAAGAGTCTAGTGGTTAGTATATGTACCACTAGGTTTAACACAAAAGAACTCCAAATTTTACTGGCACAGTGTTTTTGTATATTTTGTTTGATTCTTAAACACTTTTTCATTGAACTTGACGTGTTTCAACAACCAACTCGTGCGTAGAATTCAATAACAATCGACATTCAAGTCCCTATTTAACCCGACATGTTCCAACGCATCATACCGTCATCCTTAGCAATGCCTGCTTCAAGAACACAAAAACACCTTTAGGAACTTTAAAGGTCTTAAAAACACACAATACAGTTCTGTAGTTGTTTATAAAACACTATTTGCACAGCACTTGCACTAACGCCCGTTGATTTTTACGAAGACTGTGAGTTGTCTTGAGGGGTTGTTGTATCAAAATATCTGTCCCAATGTAGGTTTTGTCCGTCTGTCGGAATTATGTGTTTATATTATGGTGGCTGGCTTGTGAGTATCATTTTGGTGTATAACATTCGCTGTATTTTAATTGAAGTATAGCGTTCTCTGTGAGGTACGAACTGAATCTTTATGTATAATATAGATAAGTCGAAGCCTTCGATACATGTTAGTACAATGTTAGGGGATTTTCATCTCGTTTTTGCCGGACTGCCGGCTGGAAGTCAGTATTTGTGTGGGTCCTGCAACCAGCCAACTTGACACGGGTTTTCTTGGTTTTCCTCCGTCTTCAAGCAAATTCTGAGATGGTTTCCAACATTTCGCACTTGCTACTGCATGCTTCTCATATATCCCTCCAAATTTAAATGGTATCATATTTAAATCCCTTGCTTTAATGTTAATCAAATCAAATTTCCGAACTACACGCTTTAACGGAAAATCAAAATTCCGTGGCCGCTACTTCAACATACTACCCTCACCATTATAACTTCTTTATCTACATTTTCGTTTTCCTACCAGTCATACCAGCAGGACGAGCGACAGATGGCGGGGAAATTTATAACAAAGTCATGCTTTTTCTCTTGTAACCCCCGCCCCATTTAAATGTCTGTCACTAATTCCTTGCTCTTCACTTTCTTCTAGTCGTCTCTTAACACATCACTTTCTCTGTGAAGCGTCAGGCGGTTAGTCATCGGCCTCTTACGGTGGAGGCACGGGTTCGGTCCTGGGCCAGTCCATGTAAGACTTATGGTGGATAAAGTGGCACTGGGAAAGGTTTTTATCCGAGTACTTCAGTTTATCATTTCCAGTGTTCCTCAATTATCTTCATCTTAATGCTTACAGGTGAAAATTAGCCTGACATATTTACGTAAAGATTCAGTCCGTACCGCGCAGTAAACACACTGCGTCTCGGTTATAAAAACCAATCAGTTAAAGCTGCATGAGGAAATAATCGCTGTTTGTTATGAGCTCCACACAAAACACATAAATGCGCTCTGTGGGCAGAATATAGTCTCAACTTTTAAAGCCTAGCGGTAACTTTACGTGCCCCAGGTTTAAGATTAAAAAATTCTACGTGGTGCCCACATTGCGTTTATATGTTTTGTACGGATCTCAGAACAAACAGCAACTTTTGCCTTATAAAACATTAAGAGACTGGTTTTTATAACCGAAGTGGAGAGTGTTTACAGCGCGGTACGCACTGAGTCCTTATACAAAACAGATACGCTTCGTATTTAAAGGGTTAATGTTAAACCTGGCGATATGTGCAGTAACCGCTGGACTTTAAAGGGTCAGTATGACTTGTCAGGAGGAAAAAGATCGAAGAGTGGGAACCTTCCAATGAAGTAACGTCCTTTTCCTTTCCGGTGCAGGGGATCATTGGACAGAAACATAATTTACCTATTTTCTTTTGTTTTCTTTCTTTTTTAAGTTTTATGTTTAATTTATGAAGGAAAAATGTGGGTTCGGAAGCTTCCTTACACATCCGTACCAATTCATTACTCATAAGTATTCTGTGATTTTCCGTCGAATGTTTTATAGGTTATCATTTGGGCTTAACCAGACACTGCTGATGACATTAACAAGAGGGTGACCTGCGCAACGCATAGAAATTCTGTCGCATTCTCTTACTTCCGTCTTCGGAAGAAGAAAATTTTAGATTTAAAAAATCGTTGGTTGCAGCAGCACATACAGTTATGTTAATAATATATATATATATACACACATATATATATATGCATATATATATATACACGTAGGAATCCCTCGACCATCCGGACTGTAAGGGGAGAGGTGTGGTCTGGATTACCCGGGAATCCGGATCACCGAAGGGAAACTCCGTGGTAGGCTGTAGGTAACGTACAAAAAATCATCACTCAGTGCTGAAGTATAAATCCTTGAAGCCTAATAATGCGCTTAACGGTACGTTAATACTACTACTACCACTACTACTACTACTACTACTACTACTACTAATAATAATAATAATAATAATAGGACAGTTTGTCGCTATTATTTCACTTTAATAGCGAAATAAGAGAGAAAGAGAGCTGCGACACTCGAAGGACCACGCCCTTACTACTGAGGAGTTAAGAGATCGGCTGGCGCTTCCCGTATCGCCCACACCACCAGTCTCGGAGTACGGATTGTCTCAGTTTCTCCCCCGGTGATCCGGACAATGACCAGATCACCGGGCTGAAAGAGAAGGCTACAGTTGGCCCAAAATTGTTCGGATTAACCGGGGAACCGGAGTACCGAGGTCCGCATTACCGACGGACTGCTGTGTGTGTATGTGTGTGTGTGTGTGTGTGTGTGTGTGTGTGTATAGCATTTTCTTACATTTTTTGTCTTCCAAAGAAAATAAGTTTTTATTTTAATAACATGTTAGTAGTACGAGCACTTAAACTTATTTTATGATATATATATATACACACACACACATATATATATGCCCTCATATATATATATGCTGTCATATAAGCAGTCCACATCTGACTGTGCTGCTGATGACGTTACCTTTCCACATAGTCCAGCCACAATTAAATATGGCACGGTGCCCGTGCCATGGCTCAGGCTGTTAGTCACCGGCCTCCCACCGCGGAGGCCCGGGTTCGATCCAGGGTCCGTCCATGTGGGATTTGTGGTTGACAAAGTGGCACTGGGACGCGTTTTTTCCCCCTAGTACTTCGGTTTCCCCTGTTAATTTCATTCCACCGGTGTTCCATTGCACGGAAAAACGAAAAGAGTGATCATCTTTATCACAGGGTTGCACAATAAGTATCAAGGCTGCGGTGCGTCCGTAGCGTCTGCTGCGGGGCCCTTAACCATAAAAACAGTCGCACCCTAGAACAATCTTATCTGTTCCCGTTTGACAGCACCTGTCATGGTATACTCGTTCAACCACATGACAGTCTCTAAATTAATGACCTTCAAAGTTTTTGCTTTTAAGGTTGAGAACAGACGATGACGCCGATCCCAGTGGCCGCGCGGTCTAAGGCGTAGGTCTGCGGCCGAGTGCTTGCTGGGATCGTGGGTTCGAATCCCGCCCGGGGCATGGATGTTTGTCTCTTGTGAGTGTTTGTGTTGCCAGGTAGAGGTCTCGGCGACGGGCCGATCCCTCGTCCAGAGGAGTCCTACCAAGCGTGGTGTGTGTCTGAGTGTGATCAAGTGCAAATAAACAACCCCGACACCTACTGTGAGTAGGTAGAAGAGGGAAGGACTACGAAACGAAAGGAAACGAAACAGGCGATGACAGCACTGTGATGAATCCCCGCTCATACTGCACAGTCTCTGTATGTTCGCCAGTAAATTCCATACTATGTAGATGTATTTTCTAATCAGCCCTCGTAGAGGTAATCTTAACAAATGCGGGAGAAACAGGCATTTGTTCTCAGAAGTCAAGGAAAGTGTCTGATTCGGTATATTTTTAATTGTATCTCATTTTACAAGAAGATTTTAATGCTGCCGGTTCCTTTGGAATATTCTTGGCTCTGTCTTTCGAAGCCGTACAGTCATTGCCCACAGTGAACACATAAGGCAAATTCATTTCTAATATTAACCTTTTAAAGCCTAGCGGTAACTTTACATACGACCAGGTTTAACATTAAAAAATTCTACGTGGTGCCCACATTGCGTTTATGTGTTTTGTACGGATCTCAGAACAAACAGCAACTTTTGCCTTATAAAACATTAAGAGACTGGTTTTTATAACCGAAGTGGAGAGTGTTTACAGCGCGGTACGCACTGAGTCCTTATATAAAACAGATACGCTTCGTCTTTAAAGGGTTAATAATGTTTGTCGATACACCACATTCCCTGCAATGTTTACTCAACTAAGACGATGTACATTAACCCTTTAAAGACGAAGCGTGTCTGTTTTATATAAGGACTCAGTGCGTACCTCGCCGTAAACACTCTCCTCTTCGGTTAAAAACCAGTCTCTTAATGTTTTATAAGGCAAAAGTTGCTGTTTGTTCTGAGTTCCGTACAAAACACATAAACGCAATGTGGGTACCACGTAGAATTTTTGAATATTAACCCTTTAAAGACGAAGCGTATCTGTTTTATATAAGAAAACAGTGCGTACCGCGCAGTAAACACTCTCCTCTTCGGTTAAAAGACCAGTCTCTTAATGTTTTATAAGGCAAAAGTTGCTGTTTGTTCTGAGATCCGCACAAAACACATAAACGCAATGTGGGCACCACGTAGAATTTTTTAATGTTAAACCTGGTGGTACGTAAAGTTACCGCTAGGCTTTAAAAGGTTAAGTACGGTAAATCAGGTGCCAGTGAAATCAAGTAGCTTACATGTACTGAAAATACGTAAGGTTATGCAGATGTAAGGATAGTAGCTGTCGATAACAAATCTTTGTGTATGTTGTATGATTTTACTGCTGCATATTTCTTTTCAATTACAAAGACCCATCATTAGGCTGACAAGGTAAAAAAGAAAAATTGTTATGTAAATCATCTTCTGTTATTTATATTATGTATGTATACGATTGAGATGATAATGTAAGTAATATACGGTGATTTACGTAACAATTTTTCTTTAGTACCTTGTCAGTTTGAAAATGGTTCTTTGTATATGAGCCGAAACATGTTGTAGTACAATCATGCAACATATGCCAAGGTTTCGTTGCTGTTGATGGCTATTATTCTTCTGTATGTCGTCATCACAAAGGGGTGTCCCACTTAAAAATAAATAATGTTGGCAAATGATTGGGGCAAGTGCTGCAACAGGATGGCCATGGCAAGTATGTGAATTTGGAGCTGTCTGGTTTGCCGTAGACCAGGAGTTTCCAGAGTTCCGTATCTGTGCGGATACATGTAGGAGTCTAACTAACTAACTAACTAACTAACTAACTAACTAACTAACTAACTAACTAACTAACTAACTAACTAACTAACTAACTAACTCCGTGGAGCAGAGGCCGTCTTGAGAAGCTAACAGTTTCTCAGCTAGTCAAGAAATTCCCCGCATTTTATGGAAACCGAAGGTTCATTACCGCATTCACAAGATCCCGCCACCTGTCTCTATCCTGAGCCACCTCAATCCAGTTCATACCCCGATCCCACTTTTTGAAGATCCATTTTAATATTATCCTCCCATCTACGCCTGGGTCTCCCAAATAGTCGCCTTCCCTCAGGTCTCCCCACCAAAATCCGGTATGCACCTCTCTTTTCCCCCATACGTGCTACATGCCCCACCCATCTCATTCTTCTCGATATGATTACCCGAATAATATTTGGTGATGAGTACAAGTCATTAAGTCCCTCGTTATGTAATCTTCTCCATTCCCCTGTCGCCTCGTCCCTCTTAGGCCCAAATATCCTCCTCAGCACCCTATTCTCGAACACCCTCAGTCTTTGTTCCTCCCTCAGTGTGAGAGACCAAGTTTCGCACCCATACAAAACAGTAAGTTTGCCTACCACCTGTTGAAAAGCACTGCCTCGATGGGCTAGCCAGGTTTACCCGCATTTTTTCTACAACGCTTACCGTCCGTTTTGATAACATAAATGTTGTGTGGCAAAGCAACGGAACCAACTGATCGGAAATGATACGTTGTCCAAGTGGAGGTCAACACAAGTATTATCAGGGCCGTCTTGTTGTGCTCAACTGAGAAGATAAAGGCTCAGAACAAGTTTTGGCGCAAGTTTCACTTTGCATGTCAGGTAGTCAGAATTTTGTTACTGTCGGTTGATAAAATTTAAAGTTAATATTTGTCGGGTTAGAAAACGTTTGACTAACTCTTTCAAATTAACAGCAAATATTTGCTTAGAGATTATGCAGAGTAGAAGTTTAAGGCCGTCACTCACAATTAAAAATGTTTATTATGTACATATAATTTAGGGCGCGCAGTTGGTTGAGCCACTGCGCTACAAGCCGGAAGGTCGCGGGTTCGATTCCCGGTGGTGTCATTGGAACTTTTCATTTACGTAATCCTTCCGGCCACACTATGGCCCTGGGGTCGACTCAGCCTCTAACAAGAATGAGTACCAGGAGTATTTCCTGGGAGGTAAAGGCTGCCGGTGCCTAGGGCTGACAACCTTACCACCTTAATGTGCCGATTGTCTTGAAATCTGAGAGCCTCAACCTCCTGGAACCCTAAGGGCCTGTCCAGGCCTGTAGTGGGACTGGTTTACCTATGTACATGTGCTTTGGTTACAAGATTTGTATTATTTACACCGTGCATGTTATCGCAGACCAATGAACACCAACCAGTGCACAGAAGTATAACAGTATGTACAACTTGAAGCTTATTTTTACACTGTCTTCACCGTGCATTTCCCATATTACAATAACATTTACCAACAAATGCACTAGTACACAATTTTATGTTGTTATTCACAACACACTAAACCCGACATGTTTCGATGCTTCTTTGCATCATCCTTAGGGGCACATTGTCACTTCCTTCACAAGACACACGTCACTTATAAAAGTAAAAAACTAAAGACAGTGTCATAACGAAGACTTAATAAAATCTGGTTTTAAGTAGTAACAAATTTAGTAAGTTAGTACTAAAATCTTAAAAGTTTTAAAATCCAATTGCACTACAACTATAGTATAATTATTCAACTATATAAGTGGTATAAATAATTGGATTTTAAAACTTTTAAGATTTTAATACTAATTTACTAAATGCGTTACTACTTAAAACCAGATTTTATTAAGTCTTCGTTATGGCACTGTGTTTAGTTTTTTTACTTTTGTAAGTGACGTGTGTCTTGTGAAGGAAGTGACAGTGTACCCCTAAGGATGATGCAAAGAAGCATCGAAACATGTCGGGTTTAGTATGTGGTGAATAACAACATAAAATTGTGTACTAGTGCATTTGTTTGTAAATGTTATTGTAAAACGTGAAATTTGATTACGAGCACATCAAACTCCATGCAGGACACATCTTCAATTCTAGCTGGAGACTTTTGTGTACGTGGCAGACGGTTCAGCCTCCACGCATAGCAGTAACTTATTACACGAAGAATATATAAATGACACTACGTACAGGAATACATACACATGAATCTTGCAACGAACTCCGCGCAAGTGCAGTGATATCTACATATTTTAACATTGAATTTATTTGAAAAATCTTAACATTTTGTCATATGAACAGTGCTTAGTTCTCGAGTGTTAACATTTTAGTGTATTTTTACTTCGTGGGCATTTAAGTGGATTTGTGTACTAGCGATGATCCCCTGAAGATGACATGTAAGTCGAAACACATGTAGGGATCTGTACAGTTTTAATACAAACTGTTGATACTTTTGTGCACTGCTTGGTGTTCTTTAGTCTTTGTTAAAAACTTTTTGTATTGGCGGCTAATAATAAAACCTTGTTTATATTGTTCATACCGTGTACGTACCTACTCAACTGTACATGTGTCAATAACCAACGCGTACACACAGTTCAATACCAACTGACATTCAAGTCTTTAAATGAAGACTTGAATGTCAGTTTTTATTGAATTGTGTGTTTAAATATTAAATGAAGACTTGAATGTCAGGTTTTATTGAATTTCAGTTGTTATTGAATTGTGTGTTTAAATATTAAATGAAGGCTTGAATGTCAGTTGTTATTGAGTTGTGTGTACGCGTTGGTTACTGACACACGTCTAATTTGTTACAATATTTAATGTTGTACATCTTCCCTGCATTTGTTTATTATACAAATTTATTAATCAACCACCTACTGCACAATAAATTTATAATCTACGACATGTTTCGGCCGCAACTACAGAGCTGACATTTATGATCCATACAACGTGATTATACTCAGGGTTCTTCCCACATGTTGGAAACAAGATATTTGGAAAGATTTTAACGGATTTTAATAATTTTATGTACCATCAATTGCAATATATCTACACCAGTTTTTGTACATAAGGTTTTTAACATACGATAGGATTATCAATATGTGTGATAATAATCAACCTTTCATTCATATATCTTAACGCTGCTTGTTGTCTAAGAAAAGCATTGTTACAACATGTTTCGGCCAAAATAGACGATCGTCATGTAATGCAGAATACCAGTACCAAGCCTCCTACAATATACTCATCACCTAATCAGAGTTAACCTGGTTGTCGCCTTTCAAAATCTACAGAACATTCAAAACACAGGAATCATTAACTACTGTCCATCCCAGACTACAATACAACCTGTGTCTACTTACACTCTAGAATATTTTTCATAACAGAATGTTCATGCTGTACCAGAACTCAACATAACTCATCCAGATGAATATTATGTAATACCTTCCTAGACGTTACTCCCACTTACCTTCTAACAGCTTTAACCCTTTAAAGACGAAACGTATCTGTTTTATATAAGGGCTCAGTGCGTACCGCGCTGTAAACACTATCCACTTCGGTTATAAAAACCAATCTCTTAATGTTTTATAAGGCAAAAGTTGCTGTTTGTTCTGAGATCCGTACAAAACACATAAACGCAATGTGGGCACCACGTAGAATTTTTTAATATTAAACCTGGTCGTATGTAAAGTTACCGCTAGGCTTTAAAACGTTAAGACTATATCACTATACAACCTTTTTGAAATCTTACCTTCTTTGTAAAATGGGACCTCATTTGTTTTCAAAAGTTGCCTTAATTCTCAAAATATTTTCCGTATTCTGTATCAACTGACTTCGGCCAATTCCGGCCGAAACGTTCTGTTACCAAATTATATGTATATCATCATCGTCGTCGTCGTCGTCATCATCATCATCATCAGCGGTAGCAGCAGCATCATGAACGTAAAAAATATGTAGGACACCTGAGTCCTGTCCTGTGAAAAATGTTGATATTTCCATCTTGCTTTTGGTCGGTCTATGTCGTAAGAGGTAGTGACGCGCAACATACGGCTTGTCCTAGCTAAATCCGATCGTCACATACCCGCGGTGCAACCTGTCCCTGCAGACGAGGCCATGGAGATTGAGTCACGGCGGTATAACCTTTACATCAAATATGGTGGAAATGCCATATACGTGCCTGTCTTAGAGGCTATAGAAGGCAACCCCCTCACTAGACTAGCGCTGCAAAAGCTGATAACCTCTTCAGGGGACATCAAATTACTCACATGAAACTCAACCAGAAATGCCGGACCGCGACATTATGTGTATCTGCTGAATATTTCTGGGGGGGGGGGGGGGGCTGGTAGAATCTTGCTGACAGGGGAACAGTGACGTACCCTGGAAGAAATCTGTCCCATTCCCACAAATTCTGCTCCTGCCTCGCGCAAAACACACTAAGTTTCGTACGAGAATTTCAGCTTCTTAGGCGGTTACTGTGTCAGTTGCGGTCGTGCATGGTACCGGTGCTTCTGAAGAACGTGCTGCCTCGGCAGAGTTCTTCTAGCGTTGGCAAATTTCTGCTACAATACAAGATCGGTACAACCCGGAAGGTGGTCATCGTCATAATCCCCGCAGCGAAAGCCCCAAATTACGACGTCTTGTGGTGTGGTAAATAAGTACCCAAGTGTCGGAGGAACGTGATTCTTCAGAAGAATGAATGTTGAATTATCACAAGATGGTAGAACTATCTGCCTCTTTGCGTGACACTTCGTCTGTAATACTTTTCGTTGTTTCGATATTGCTGTCGTTCCGTTATCGGGTTCGTTTGTTGTTGTGTTTTGCATGACTGCATAAAATGCATGTGAAATGCCGGCAAAGAATTTGCCTGCCTGTTAGTGTCCGTGCGGACTCCGTGACGAGTGGACGTAGCGACACGGGGGGGAGGTAAGGCCACTGTCAGAACAACGGTCTGTCCGTCATAACTCTGAGACTAGTGGAACAGAGAGCGTAGCTGCGGAAGAACAGGTGCATGGTTGTGCCTCTCTGCCTTAACACTTGACGGTAAGTCAATCATATTTAGCATCTTCGGCGACATTTATCTTAAATTTGAGCAGTGGTGTAGATAACCGGTCAGGGGACCGACACGACTAGATAAATGTGCGGGAGCCTACAATAATTAGCAAAGTCACTCCCAGATATCATAACATGAATCCAGAATACTGCCTTCTGTCAGAAGAACAAAATCCAGTCGGAAAACCCACAAAACAAATTTTAGTATTTTGTACATTTGGGGGCCCGCAGAACCATTTGATCCTCCGCGCCGAGGCGTCGGCAGAGACCTTATCCGCGCCACTAATTTTGAGGTCTTCATGCCGATGACTATGAAGAACACCTTTTTTCTGGGATGGGACGCCGTGTAGTCTGGTATATATTTGCCGACTTTTGAATAAGGTGCTGCCGCAGTCTCATTCCCTGAATGTGCTCATTCCTTCAAAATGTCAGTAAATTTCTACCCGTCTAAAACACGTTACTTCCCAAACAATATACTTCTCAGAATATCCTTGGTTATCAAACTATTTGTAACTTGCCAACATCTTATCCGATTTCAGTTAATTTCCACCGTTCCCTTCCTAATAGTTACGTAATTACTAAAGCCAGTTTTCGTGTCATGGTTTTTGCGTACTTAACGTGTCTGTAACGGTGACAGCATGTAAGCTGCCACCACTTTTGTTATATCAAATGTGACCTGAGAGAAATTCTGTAAATATTACAGAAAATATTTCAGAGGCTCTGCACTCGTATTTTCTTTGGCATTCTCATCAGATAATAAATTTTCACAGTTTTCCATAGAATGAAATTTTCACGGTCTTCCAAAGAACGAAATTTTCGCAGTTTTCCATAGAACGAAATTTCCCCAGTTTTCCATAGAATGAAATTTCCCCAGTTTTCCATAGAATGAAATTTTAAGTTTTCCATAGAATTAAATTTTAACAGTTTTCCATAGAATGAAATTTTAGCAGCTTTCCATAGAATGAAATTTTCGCAGTTTTCCATAGAATGAAATTTCCCTAGTTTTCCATAGAATGAAATTTTCACAGTTTTCCATAGAATGAAATTTTCACAGTTTTCCATAGAATGAAATTTCCCCAGTTTTCTATAGAATGAAATGTTCAGTTTCCCACAGAATTAAATATTCGCCGTGTTCCCTATAACGCTATGTGCGACCAAATGAAGCCTCATTACCCCACAATCTCAGATATGATATAACACCAACAAACTCACACAAATGTGTGAAAGCACGGTATACACATCTTATTCGGCGAGTATAATGTGCTTCCGTACACTCGTATGTGTTTGTTGGTGTTGATGTCATATCTAATTGCTCAATGCACGGTTATGGATTATTTAAAAGTGACAATGCTTAACAAGCAAAGACCGTATACTGCAGGCTTACAAGAATACGGAGGAGAAGTTACGTAGAACCAATGCCGCTATTTGGGCGGACGTATGCGAAGTGTATAATACACTTTCATACACTCATGTGCGTTTGTTGGTTTTGATATCATATCAGATTGCTTCGTGCACGGTTATGGATCATTTACAATTGATCAGTAAACTCATCCCTGAGAGCGTGTTTAAGGATCTGTCACATATTCACTGCTTGCCGTGATGGTTAGCAATATTCGGTTTGGTTTCTAGCTGATTACGTCACTTGGTCCGATGCAATGGTACATCCTTGCCGAGGAACTTATAATGGGCACTCCTTTTCGTGCTTGTTACTTTTCGTGTAGAATGACAATATATTCATTCATAGGCGTAAATTGGGGCGGGGATGGGGGATTGGCAAGGAAGGGCGTATGCCCTCCCAATTTTTTTCAGCCTAGGAATAGTTTCTTTGGTTAATGACTTGAATAATGACAAACAAAAAAATAGAAAAAAGAAAATGAAATGCTTGCTTTTTATGGGGCCAATTTTGCCCTCTTTCAAATTTGACTCCTTTGTAAAATAAAGTACCTAATAACCATGGTCAGTTCCCCCCCCCCCAAATGTTATTAGCCAAGTTACGCGTATGTATTAATTAATTTCTGCATATTCGTCATTCAACTTACATGTTCGCCTGCGTGTTTGTTCAAGTATTGTAATTGCATATGTCAACCCTGACAAAATTATTACCTTTCGTTGTTACCGTTGTGACGTGTGGTTCTTATGCCAGAGTATTTATATAGTGTCGTTTGTGTACCTCTGAATCAGAAGTTGTGCCAAGTTGCCCAGTTATGCGCAGAATAGTTTCTGTAATTGTGCTAATATGATAATTGCAGTTGCTAATGTGGCATATTCCACGGAGTAATTTTTAGTCAAATTTGCTAACAAATCGATCAACATAATCTTTGCAAAGTTTGACATTCAACTTCAACATACGTACCTTGTCACTCTACAGTCTTATTAAGGTTTTAGCGTTCCGCCTACGTTTGAACATTTCCTTTAGTTGCGAAGTCACGGACATTTTACCATGGTCTTCGCACCGTCTACTCACTATCTCCGTCTGAAAACAGCAGGTTTCTTACGTATTCTGAATTTTTTTCACCTCCATTAAAATAGCTTTGACCGTCCTCATTCCATACATATATCAACACAAGAAACGCTGAATGAATTTTCATCAAAACTGTAGTTAAAATATTTGCTAAAAACTTTCAAGCCATTTCAAACTTAATTTAAATTGGGAAGCATTGTTGTGCACTATATATGAAGACTTGATGCGTTTATTCCTGCGTAAGCCTGCACGTACTTTCTCAACACCTGTGCAGTTCTCATCATCCTTTTCCAACACGCAGGTTAGGAAAATAAAATTACGCTTTGTATTTTTTAAATTGGGGCACGCGGTGGCACGGTTGAGGCACTGCGCCACAAACCGGAAGGTCGCTGGTTCGATTCCTGACGGAATCACTGGAAATTTTCATTGACATAATCCTTCCTGCCGCACTATGACCCTGGGTTTGACCCAGCCTGTAACAGAAATGAGTACCAGGAATATTTCCTGGGTGGTAAAGGCGGCCGGTGCATAGGGCACCTTCATGTTCCGATGGTCTTGAAATCTGGGAACCTCAACCTCTTGGAAACCTCAGGGCCTGTCCAGGCCTGTACAGGGATTGCTTTACCTTTATCTTTTAAATTGTGTACCAAAATTGTGTACCAAATATTTCCTTGGTGGTAAAGGCGACGGGTGCGTAGGGAACCTTCATGTTCCGATTGTCTTGAAATCTGGAAACCTCAGGGCCTGTCCAGGCCTGTGCAGGGATTGCTGTACCTTTATCTTTTAAATTGTGTACCAAAAATATTATACTATTGCAGAAGGCAGTCCCTGTTTTCCCCGCATCGTAGCAATAGCGCTACAATTTAGGTGGATATGAAATGTGCCTCGATTGTAGCGCTATTGCTAGGACTCGTAGAGCAGCGAACCTTCAATAATACACGGTGAGTGGAAAGTAATTAAGCGATCTTTGGATGTGCCTGACAGTGTTGTGTTGGGCATAGTTTCTCGGTTACCACTGACAACAAGGCAAATGTATTTTCCGAAAACCGATTTTGTACACTGCAGTTACTGTTTGGGTTTGCATTTATGTTAGACAACTTAGTTCTATGCAGCATGAATTCTTTTTTTAGGCTAGCTTGCAAAGTTGCGAAAAACGACTATTCTCTTCGTCATGTCTGTCCACCCATCTGTCTGTCCGCGTGGAATAACTCGGCTTCCAATCGAGGGATTTTCATGAAAATTGATATTTGAGGATTTTTTTCTAAAATCTGTCGTGAACATTAAAGCCTGATTGAAATACGACATGAATAACGGATACTTTAAATAAGGATCTAAGTACATTTATGATAATATCTCGCTGAATTCTTCTTAGAATGAAATATTTTAGACAACATTTATAGATAAATCAAATCATACATTTTATGTTCAATAACTTTTTTTTTCTGAAAACCGTGTCGTCTGTGAGATAATGTGGAAAAATATGGTAGTGCCACACAGGCCACAGATGACAATAAAGTACAGCGCTTGCGCTTTGCATGCTGGATAACTAAGGCTACAGATACGCACTCAGCGTGTGTAATACTTATTGCCTTTACACGGCAACTACGGTTACGCGAACGCGTCTTAATGTTACGTTATATGTACATTGCCTCTCTTGTTTGGAACTACTGCTTAAAAAGCCCCTTTTTCACCTGCGTTGAAACAGTATGTCAGTTCCGGGGGTGTTTGTATTTCAGAGGATTCTACAAAAACGCACCATAATTGGCACGTCCTTAACGTTGAATTTATGCGACATCTGGTGTTTTCATGTCGACTAGAATCGACGTTACGAAATATTTAACTTAATTAATTGCATTTTGAACGTAAGAATATACACCGATATACTATTCTAGGGTCACACCAGGGTTCAGGTGGTTAGTCGCCGGGCTGTCACCCTGGTTCGATCCCGGGTCTGTCCATGTGGGATTTGTGGTTGACAGAGTGGCATTGGGACAGGTTTTTCCCCGAGTCTTTCGGTTTTCCCCTATCAGTTTGATTCCATCGGTGTTCCTTAACACGGCAGAACGAAAAAGCTGATTATCTTTATCACAGGGTTGCACAATAAATGTCAAGGCTGCGGTGTGCCCGTGTTGTCTGCTGCGGGGCCCTTCACCACAAAAATAGTATTCTATAACACCATAAACAAGATAGTACTTATCAAACGTGGGTTGAAAGGAGAACGTGGGCAGTGTGTCATGAGGTGTCAGCTGTAAAGTTCAACGCGTAACGGCCCATATGGTATTTATAGTGGACAAAGCGACACACGTACAGGTTTTTGTCCGAACACCTCAACCCTCCTCTGTCGATGTCGTGCTATTAACCCTTTAGAGAAGAAGCGTATCTGTTTTATATAAGGACTCAGTACGTACCGCGCTGTAAACACTCTCCACTTCGGTTATAAAAACCAATCTCTTAATGTTTTATAAGGCAAAAGTTGCTGTTTGTTCTGAGATCCGTACAAAACACATAAACGCAATGTGGGCACCACGTAGAACTTTTTAATGTTAAACCTGGTCGTATGTAAAGTTACGGCTAGGCTTTAAACGGTTAATTATCGATATTTTTATATCCTTCAGCAAGGTACGACACTGTATCAAATTAGCAATTGACAGCATTGTTAAACGAAGCGCTTTCCTCTTTCCTTCTCTTTTAGCTCGAAAGTGTGAACACGTATTTTGCATATGTGCGTTACATGATCTGGACCAATTACAAGCAGTAATTATTGTCTGGCACAATTTTTCCCCCCTGGCGCAACAGCCCCTAGTGGGCCAGGGCCTCCTTATTATCGAGGCTTCACGATCACACTCAGACACACCATAGTCGGTAGGACTCCTCTGGACGAGTGATCAGCCTGGCACAGAGATCTGTACCTGACAACACACAAACACTGTACAAGAGACAAACATCCATGCCGCCGGCGGGATTCCAACCAGCACTCCCAGCAAGCAAGGGGCCGCAGACCCACGCCTTAGACCACGCGGCCACAGGGATCGGCGTCCGGTACAGCACTGTACTTGTACTTAAAATCAAAACTACCTCATGTTTAATGCATCGCTACATTTGTGCTACGTGCATTAGGCCTATAAATTCGACTTCAGTGACGCAGTTAACTTTGTGACATTTATCGAAACGTTTTGTAAAACATTATTAAGCCAGGGAACTATTTCGCGTGTGGTAACAAATTGTTGCATATACGCAAAGTTCTAGTGAGAGATGCTTTTGATTTCTATAGCTGCCACGTTTTCTTCTTCTTCTCCTTCTCCTCCTCTTATCCTCCTCATCCTCCTCCCCTTCTCCTCCTCCTCCTCCCCTCCTCCTCCTCCCCTCCCCCTCATCCCCTTCTCCTCCTCCTCCTCCCCTCCTCCTCCTCCCCTCCTCCCCTCCTCCTCCTCCCCTCCTCCTCCTCCTCCCCTCCTCCTCCTCCTCCTCCTCCCCTCCTCCCCTCCTCCCCTCCTCCCCTCCTCCTCCTCCTCCCCTCCTCCTCCCCTCCTCCCCTCCTCCTCCTCCTCCCCTTCTCCTCCTCCTCCTCTTCTCCTCCTCGCCCTCTTCCTCCTCCTCCTCCCCTCCTCCCCTCCCCTCCTCCCCTCCCCTCCTCC
>BLKM01012975.1:43592-55709 GCA_013340265.1 Coptotermes formosanus | reverse complement strand
TCCCCTCCTCCTCCTCCCCTTCTCCTCCTCCTCCTCTTCTCCTCCTCGCCCTCCTCCTCCGCCAAGGGATAAGCCCTCAGTCTTTTTCCTCTTCAGTTTAATTCATATTTCCGCCTTGTCTTTGCTATTCCTGAATTTATTTATTATAGTATTTTGTGACTTGATGTTATCTTTGAGAGTCTCTTTTCATAAACACTTAAAATACATTCATACAACTTGTTATGTTATTCGGCTATCCGATATAATTTGTTTTAATTTCTTCAGCTCAGTGGCAGACTGGATGGATTCTTCTGAGACGTTCAGAAGTACATGCATATTCAGAGAAAACCTCTACACGTGAAATTTTATGGTTCTCATGGGGATGATAAGTTTTTAGGCCGTAGTAGTTTTGAGTTGTGCCGGCGTTTTGTTTTCGTACGTTATCAGTGTTTCAGAGAAACCTCCTAGCTACTTCTTCAGGATAGAACATTGAGTTTTTCAGCCAAGCGGTTTGTAGGAGTACTAATAGTCTGATATCGCAGTCCTTTGGTACGTATCTCACACGTGGTGCATCGATTCTTAACCGGCGTCCAGTGGAACCCGGTTATAGCGACATCGGTTTATACGACACCTCGTCTATAGCGCCAGATATTCTGTGGTACCAGTTAATTCGTCACCGTTAACCGTAACATTATATTCCTCGGTTATAACGACACTCGTTTATAACGACACATAATATTCAGTCCCTTTCATGACGTTATAACCGAGTTCGACTGTATTTCTTAGATTTCCACACTCCTTCCAAGGAGATTCTATGGTATTGCTTTCACATTGCACACAATTTCTTTCTTCTCATTCAAATTCACTATAAACAAGTCATCCTTATAAGTTCCACAATGTAATTAAAACTCTAGTTTGCCTGCTGATGCGGTGTGTAGTGTAGACGAGATGTGAAATCCAGCATTGGGTTTCAGATAAGTTGTGAGGTTTATAATGCTGCCGACACTCAGGAATATGGTGATCACTTTTTCCACGTGCATTTTACCAAACGCGAAGAATTGTAGTGCCGTTGCACCTTCATTCGCGCATCAGACGACCATTGCGTGTGTAGGAAGTTGAATCGGGCGCAATACAGAGAGCAACATCGCTGCAGTGTGACACGTAGCCTCCTACGTCAGTCTTTTCTTTATTCTTGGATAAACGAAGCATTAATTTTATCCATAGCCGTGCTAATATCTCGTTTTGCTACGTTGTGTTATATGGTGGATGCTGAAATATTTCTTCAGCCTTAGCCCATACCTCACAGAGAACATTCACTATCTCAATAAAAAAAGAATGTTTTTCGACCTCGGCACGTACCTCACAGAGAACACAGTTTTAACCTCCGTCGTAAACATGTAAAACCGGGTAACTATGACAGGGCCGTAATCGTGACTACTGGGGTGTGACGCAGGTCACTCACACAAGGATATTTGTACAGTAGATGTTTCAGCCAAGGACGTGGTGTCTGTGTACCAGGGCTGTGGAGTCGGTACGTAAAACCTCCAACTCCGACTCCTCAATTTTTAAATATCCGACTCTTGCTCCTTCATAAAAGCTCAATATGTATTAACAATGATAAACTTATAAGACGTTTTATCACCACCACGTGAATCATCAGGCTACTTTTTAGACTTATAACCTACATTTAAGTATAAATCTAATGGTTATTGTAGCTAGTATCTATTTATCATTTTTATATCGAGGTCGGAGTCGGAGTCGGTACATTTTTTCCGACTCCGACTCCACCCAAAATTCCTTCCGACTCCGATTCCACAGCCCTGCTGTGTACATTTACATTTTAAATGTATTCAATTAGTCATACTGTTAAAATGCCATCCCAGGAAAAGAACACTCTTCGACTGTATTTTGTTTTTTTGTAGGTGTGTGTAAGCTTTTAATATGACTGCTATGAAATATGCAGGGTTCTGACAGAGACACGTTACGTGAAGGATTACTTAAATTTGGGCTTTATTGTCTAGTTTTCATAGAGACAAACGTACAAACAAATAATAAGCGTATACTGAAAACTGGGTTTATTTCTTTGTTTGGGTTAAAAAAAGCGCGGGAGGGTCTGATCACCATCAGTCCGTTGGATGGAGCTAATCCAAAGTCTCTGAGCCAGAGGTTACTGTGTTTACTTTCTGTGTTTCTGGTACTCCAAGCGTTGGACACCTTCCAAAGGCTGGTTAGTCCCGAATTGCCTTAACTGTGCATATTTAAATTCCTGTATGCATGGGCAGGAGATGTGAACCGAACATTTACAGTTCTGCTTCCATAAATATGTACGGCACATAAAGCTCGTCTGGGGCCGCGGTGGCGCAGTTGGTTGAGGCACTGCGCTACAAACCGGAAGGTTGCAGGTTCGATTCCCGATGGGGTCATTGGAATTTTTCATTGGCATAATCCTGTCCGTCGCACTATGGTCCTGGGGTCGACTCAGCCTCTAACGGAAATGAGTACCAGGAATATTTCCTGGGGGGTAAAGGCGGCCAGTGCGTAGGGCTGACAACCCTACCACCTTCATGTGCCGATTGTCTAGAAATCTGGGAGCCTCAACCTCCTGGAACCCTCAGGGCCTGTCCAGGCCTGTAACGGGACTGCTTTTACATAAAGTTTGTCTAGGTTCGCCCATTATTTGAACGAACTGCCTCAACCCTGATTTAAATCCTTGAATTTATACCAGTTTCATTTAATTCTACGATTCGCAGCCTTTTAGTTTGTAGACTTTCCTGTACGAAGAAACATATGTCTTGTATTGTGTTTGTGACAGGCTTTACGCGAAGGTTGCTGAGAGTTAAGACATTGCTGTCGGCAATTTAAATTCCAGCTGCAGGATATTTCCTGACGGATTGTGAGGTCCAAGTGCTACACGTGGCAGTGCACAAATAACGTAATACGATCATAAGGAAAACAAGCTTCATATCTGGCAGATAAACTACTGGAGGTGTAGAGGAAGCCTACTTGAACAGAAGTACCTCAATGCAGTGCATACTAAGGCCTACAGTACCATATTTTATTTCCCAAACTTCATCTTATACGATTAAAAAGCATTGTACCTTCCTGGAATAAAGGAATAACCCTTTAAAAGTATTTTAAAAAGTTAGTGAAAATAAATGGCGTTGCACGAAAACATTTTGGAAAAAAATGACGAAAGAAACGAAGTTAAGAATCCATAATATCACAGCTAAAGCAGCCTTAAAGTTCGGTAGTGAAGCCTGGGTGCTGAAGAAACGAGATGAACAAAGACTGGAAGCAGCACAAGTGAAATTTTAAGGCATTTGCTAGGAATTACTAAGTTAGACAGGGAGGTAACTCAATCCGTCAGGGAGAAACTTGGAGTACAGAATATAGTTTTGGAAATAAAACAGTACCAACGAGAGTGGCTACAGCACGTAGGGAGAATGGACACAGACAGGATACCCAAACAGGCACTGAAATATAGACCAAAGGGGAAGAGAAGCATAGGACGCCCAAGGAAAAGATGGAAGGACTAGCTTCACCTTGAGGGATAAAGAATAGGCACTACGCCTAGCACTTTACAGCTTGTGGTGGTGGTGATTTTGATGATGGTGATGATGATGATGATGATGATAAGGCTGAAAAATGTAATGCCGTAGGACGAATCTGAAGAAAACTGCTTGACGATGGGATCCTTAATTGGTGTTCTTTACCAAACATTATTAGTGAAAGAAAGGAAGGTAAGATAGGCGGGGCGTGTAGCACGTTTGGGAAAGAGTAGAAACGCGCAGAAAAATTTAGTTTGATAACCGTACAAGGTATATGTGTGCTTATGGGAGAAAAATTAAAATTGGCCCTAAATAAATGTGGTGTGAAGTTGTAGACTGGATTCATCTGGCTCAGGATAGGATACAGGCACCGCCTCTTATGAGCACGGTAACATAGAAATCCACACAGATTATGGCTCACAGTATATTTGTTATCCCTTGCACGTTTCTTCCTCAATCGCCATCTTCAGGAACAACAGTTTTAGGCAGTTTTCGAAGACATTGAAGTTTTTGCATTTTTTAAAAATACAATAAAACACACCCTTAGTAAGCATATTGCTTGTTAATCTAAAATTTTAAATTAAAAGAAGTGTACACACTAAATCTGAAACTTTTATTCTGCTGTATTTGCTTTGTTAATACAGAAATTTACATTAACCTGCAGCATATATATATGTGCAGTAATTTACATAAGGATATGTTGTTGTTGTTGTTGTTGTGGTGGTGGTGGTGGTGGTGTTTTAAAAGGCTGGAAAGCCAGAGTGTCTTGTGGAAGTAGTGTCCCTGAGGATGGCCATTGAGGCCGAAACACGTAGAAGCTACGAAATAAATATAGTTGTGTTCAGTATCTTGTGTATTTTGGTCACGTGGTCAGCTTGGACTGAGGTATGCGGAAAAATATGTATTTTAAAAAACATCAATAAAAATTCGGCTAGTTAGGAAACAGTGGGCTTTATTGCCAGAGGAAATTCGGGTAATTAGGAAAAGCAGACTTTATCGCTAGCTGAAAATTCGGGTAATTAGGAAAAAGCAGAATTTATCACTAGCGGAAAATTCGGGTAATTAGGAAAAAGCAGAATTTATCGCTAGCGGAAAATTCGGATAATTAGGAAAAGACAGGATTTATCGCTAGCGGAAAATGCGGGTAATTAAGAAAAAGCGGAATTTATCGCTACCAGAAAATTCGGGTAATTAGGAAAAATCGGAATTTGTTGCTAGCTATACGACTGTCAGCTTCTTGAGGTCTGTGCTGGAAGGAGTTGAAGTAAGACAGATCGTCTTTAGCGGAAAATTTTACAAAATGTGATGACTAATTAAGATTCTGTATTTTAGGATAGTTAAGTGAAGTTAAACAGTAATGGTAGAAACTGACGTGTTTAAGATATTGAGAAGTAAGAACGACGTAACCAACTTTGCTAGAGAACTCTGTTGGAAGCAATTCACTCGGAATAACGTGACAGCGATTTTGGGATGAAAAGTTTGTTGAAATGGAAAGCAAAAAAATAATTGTACCTTGACTTCAATACCATTGTGCTGTCGCCATTGTTCCAGTGAAGGTAGCCATCATAGCGTGACCAACATTACACACAGAGCGAAAGTCTCTTTTTAACACTTCAACATGTTTCAATCACAGCAATAACGATCATGGGGTCTCACCTTATAATTCAAACCATAGTGGTTATACGGTCACTCTTCCTGATGATACCAGTGGTACGCGGTCTAAGGCATAGGTCTGAGGCCGCTCGCTTCTTGGGATTGCAGGTTCGATTCCCACCGGGGATGTGGTTTTCCTCCTGTAAGTGTTGTGTGTTGTCAGGTATAGGTCTCTGCTACAAGCCGATCACTCGTCCAGGGGAGTCCTATCGCGTGTGCGTGTGTCATTGAGTGTGGTCAGGTGTAACGATAACCCTCTACACCTGCAATGCGTAGGTGTAAGAGGTCAGACTGGTAAAGAAAGAAAGAAAGAAAGAAAGAAAGAAAGAAAGGAAGAAAGAAAGAAAGAAGGAAAGAAAGAAAGAAGGAAAGAAAGAAAGAAAGAAAGAAAGAAAGAAAGAAGGAAAGAAAGAAAGAAAGAAAGAAGGAAAGAAAGAAAGAAAGAGCGATGTCATTGTTCCTTTTGTAGATGTATGGTTATCTGCTATACATATTTAGTAGTGTGCTGGTGACCTTGTTTTGTCAGAGTTAAACTTTGATGAGTGTAGACGTTACTGTTAATGCTGCCACATTCATGATTCTCATTAAAGACAATGGTCATTTATTTTCAGTTAAATCTTATATTATGTGAAGCTATAAACTATAAGGTTCTAAAAAATATACGGTTGGGTTTTTTATGTACACGTTCATTTCTTGGATGTTATCATCTTTATAGAGTATATCTTTAAGTTTTATGGGTCGTTATTGCTTTGTTTGTTGTCTCGAGCAAGGTGTTGTATAGTACTACAGAATGTCCATTTTACCGCCTCCCAGCCCTGTAACTCCCACGCGCATATAGCATAGGCGATCTGCAGCCCCAGGGAATTTAGAGTTTATTCGCACATACCTTGAAATTAAACTTTCCTTATTTCATAGAAACGGGAGCCCGCGGTGGCGCAGATGGTTGAGGCACTGCGCTACAAACCGGCAGGTCGCGGTTTCGATTCCCGATGGTGCCATTGGATTATTTCATTGACATAATCCTGTCGGTCGCACTATGGCCCTGGGGTCGACTCAGCCTCTAACAGAAATGAGTACCAGGAATATTTCGTGGGGGGTAAACGCGGCCGGTGCGTAGGGCTGACAACCCTACCACCTTCATGTGCCGATTGTCTAGAAATCTGGGAGCCTCAACCTCCTGGAACCCTGTGGGCCTGTCCAGGCCTGTAATGGGACTGCTTTTTTATTCCATAGAAGCACCTCGAATGGTTAACGTCCGTAAATCGACACGTTTTTGCCTCCAAATTGAGACACTTTGTAAATAAATGAACGCTTCTCAAAATTATTCAAATCAATTTATTGCAAAATTTCCAAGTTCATTTCACTTCGTGTTACATTGCACATTTTATGAGTCTTGCAGGTCCTTTAAATAGCCTGAGGAAGGATACTGTACTTGCAAGAGAAGTGACAGGTAGCTGAATCAGTGGTGCCTAAAAATTGAGTTTTAAGACATAATTCTTGAAATGACATTTTTTCTTTCTTCAGAAACCAAAGAATTTCTTCCAAACACTCAACAAATCCTTTTAAAAATCCTAATAATATGCCAACGAACAGTCTTGTCCTCTGTACATTTGTTTTGCAAACAAAAACAGAAGAAAAATATGAGCAGAGTGATCCTACACTAACCGTTTATTTCTATCGTTACCCAACTACTCTTTGTTCACTAATGAACTGTAGCAGTGTCTGTTTTAGTTCACGGTACAGCAAAGCTGGATTGGCAAAGAAAAATCTTTGAATAACACTGAATGCCGCATGCCAATAAAATCATCTTTCTTGCCACGTGTGCCAAAGTTTTGACAGATTTTAAATATATGCGATTGTTGCGTTCAAAATATGAGATTGTGGGTATGAATCCAGTTCGTGGCATTGTCCTTTTTTTAAATATTTGTGTTCTTGCGCCGGGCCGATCCACCTTTCAAGAGTTCTTCCAAAATTTAAAGAAATTTACATTTTCAAAAGTTGATTCTGAATAGGCATAGGCCAGAGGATGAAGTCCGTAAACGCCGAGAGAGGAGAATTATTTGACGCCTCTTTCCAAACCAGAACAATTCGACGCCCTATTCTTCTCTAAACAATATTATTTGTTGGTACGTTTTCCATTCTGTTAATTTACGGATAAAAGTCCTCTTCACAGACGTCTGTTTTAATGTATTTCTGCGCCATATCTATAAGACCAGCCCGTCAACTATACGCCTTTATGCTAGTACTGTAATTTGTGTGGACGTTGTCATCACATTTAGCTTGCTGATACTTCTTACCCTTTCGGATTCGTCTTCGCCAGCTACTCTAGGGGAGTTTTGTCTATTTATATATTATTTGTAATGTTGTACCTTGTATTATCGGGTACGCGGTGGCACAGTTGGTTGATGCACTGCGCTACAAGCCGAAAGATCGAGGGTTCGATTCCTGGTGGTATCATTGGGATTTTTCGTGGACATAATCCTCCTGGGGTCGTTTCATTCTCTAACAGAAATGAGCACTAGGGATATCTCCTGGGGAGTAAAGACGGTCGGTGCCTAAGGCTGACAACCTTACCACCTTCATGTGCCGATTGTCTAGAAATTCTGGGAGACTTAACAGCCCGTCCAGGCATGTAATGGGATAGCTTTACCTTTCTATAACTGACGTTGTTGCCATGCTTGCCTTTAATTTAATTTCTTGATGTTGTCAGGTACTGATATTTCCGCAGTTGACCAAGATAATGACAGTGGGAATGTAGTTACCTTCTTCCTGTCATTTTAGTGTGGCTTTTAATCTGAATAACCGAAGCCACCCGCGTCTGTCCCGTACGTTATTCGTTTTGTGATGGCCTTCAGTATTATCGACGAAGGTAACTTCATGACACAAACGTAGAACTCTATACATGTGTGAAGGACACTCAAGAAGTAAGGTCTTCGAGGTCGTAAAAATCATATCAGTAGTCAGTACAAGGTCAAGTATAATATTTTTATCTTAGGCGTTTCCTGTGTTGCATAAATTATAGGTAGTTACTGTTCGCATCAACAAAACTAATTATGTGGCACTATACTTTGTAAAAATGTGTGGCTCCATATTTTGACCAATTATGTGGCCATTTTCAGGCTATTCGAAAAACATAAAATTCAAAATCACAATTGCAGGAAGGCATCATAATACGCAGATAGCCTACAAATGCTGTAGACAAGGTAACACATTTCAGGCACAGGTTCTTAACAACTACAGTAACGAATTGAAACTTCGTGAATAGTTCAGAGGCAGATGGAATACGGCGAACTGTTGCGTCTGTCTTTTATACAAACGTTTTTCTTCTCGTCTTCCGCTTCAAAGCCTTAAGAGTAAAATATGAAGTAGGAAATATAATTGCATTTGCTGTTTTATGTGAGTGTGAAACTCGGTCATTGCACCTGTGAAAAGAATATATGGTGAATGTATTTCACTATAGATGTTGATGAGCAAATTTTACGTCATCATTTCGAGAAAACTGCATAATAAGAATCTTAATAATTTTGAGTATCAAAATAAAAGGAGGATGGGCGTGTCATATAGTTTATATGAAGAGATGTGAAACACAGAGTACTTTAGTCTGAAAACGTGACTAATGTAAACATTAGGCGTAAGATGGAAGATACATTTTTATTAATGGTTTCGGTTGTGGACTGGGTTAATAGTAGTTCGTGATAAGGTATATGGGCAGACTTTTGTGATCACGATAACGAACATTTGAGTTCCTCAAATTGTGGGTAATTTTTTGACTAGTTGAGTATGTATTAATTTGTCAGAAGGGCTTTGTTTGATGTAAGCAACGTCCAAAACAGGAAAAATATAAAATTAGTTTTGAAGCAATGTTTCATCTTCCTTACGTACAGCAGGCGATAAAGGTTGCTGTACGTGTGTGGTGCGGCTCTTGACCATTGTTGGGCACTGGGTCTCACCGCCTAACATCGGGTATCTCACTGACTCACACCGTACCTGGTAGTCCATGCTGCGTCCCCTCTCCAGTTCGAATGGAATTTAACCGCGTCACTCCAGCTCAGATCGTTTCTTTGTTGAAATCAGTTTGCCTGTGACGAGAGCCAAGTGTAAGTTGTAAAAGCAGAAGCGAATAAAGTGGTGTTACGCAGAGAATAATTTGTGAAATCCTTAGTGAAGGAAAGTATATTAATACACTCCAATATAGCTGTCAGGTGTGATATAATTATAGACTGTGAATAAGACGGGTAATGTAACATAAAGGCGCCTTCGCATAACCATTTTTGCCTTGAAAAAAAGTGTCACATATTATCGATGTGTGTGCCTGTATTCTTGCCTTTGTTGTCCGGCATGCAAATCGCATGCACCATGTTATATTGCCACCATGTTATATTGCCACCTATGGCCTGTCTGACTCTGCCATATTTTTTCTCATTATCTCACAGAGGGAACATTTTTCGGAAAAACATTTTGAACATAAAATATGTGTTTTGTTTTTCTTTACAACTTTTGTCTGAAGTTTCTTGTTCTGAGAAGAATTCAGCGAGATATTATCATAAATTTGCGTAGGTCCTGATGTAAAACATCCGTTATTCTTTATGGATCTTAATCAAACTTGAATTTTCTGAAGATATTTTCGAGAAATTCTCATATTAAATTTCATGAAACTCCGACTAGTGATAACCTAGCTGTTCCATGCGGACGGACGGACAGACAGACAGACATGACAAAGCTAACAGTCGCTTTTTGCAATTTTGAGAATGAACCTAAAAATGAACCCTGACACTTTATGCAATACCGATTTTCTATCCGGCCTTTCCTGTGGAATCCTCATAGGAACGGTACATTACAGCTGGCACAAGCTGGTCACCATGACTCACATAAGAATATTATAGGAAGAAACGCGCAACTGAAAGCAGAAAATCCAGTCCTACGTGTTGGGCCAAGATCATATAAGCCTCCATTTTGGGGGGGAGATGGGAGAAGATTAGCCGCCACTGAGAACGTTTATACAACATTTTACGAAGGTCCTACAATTAGTTCAAAATCTGACAAAGGGCAAGCATAGCGATCTTAGAAGCTTACGTATTTTCTTTTATTAAGGAACTCCTGATACAACGTATTTTGTTACGTAGGAAACGTAAATTAGATGTACAAGGGAAAAGAAAGAACTACTAAAGAGATTGGACAATTACGCGAGTAAATAGGTGCATACATCCATGCGTGAAACAAATTGCTTTATCATGTAATGAAAAATTCAGGTACTTTCATATTCTCTTCTCTTTGAAAAACAGTGCTTTTTTATAGAATGGTGGAAAATATTCCACACAATGAAGACAGTAAATTGTCTTCAAGGTCTTTGAACAATGAAATGAGACAATGAGAGGCAGGACTGCAATTCTGACTTCACAGCGACTGTGTAACAACGCATTAAATTGTCTAGCATATGAAACTTCTTGGCACATGGCTTACGTTCCCAGCTACCCGGCGCGTGAAATGCTCTTCACAGTGGGATATCGAGGAAGAGTTTCGTGGGGGATTTCAATGAGTGTTGAGTGCGAATAATAATAATAATAATAATAATAATAATAATAATTCAATGGCGTTTATTAACCCTTTAAAGACGAAGCGTATCTGTTTTATATAAGGACTCAGTGCGTACCGCGCTGTAAACACTCTCCACTTCGGTTATAAAAACCAATCTCTTAATGTTTTATAAGGCAAAAGTTGCTGTTTGTTCTGAGATCCGTACAAAACACATAAACGCAATGTGGGCACCACGTAGAATTTTTTAATGTTAAACCTGGTCGTATGTAAAGTTACCGCTAGGCTTTAAAAGGTTAACGTGCAGGCTTAACAGCAAAAGTGCCTATTATAAAGCCAGCATAAGAACACAAATACAACACAAAACAGTACAAATACACAAAACAAAACACTAAACAGACAAAATAGAAAAATGTTACAGGAAAGAAGTAATATAAAAGTACTGGGGCAAAAACCCCTACACCCTGCAAACACACAGGTAACTTCTTTTAAAAGTGTGACACCTTAGCGCAGAATCTGTTATAATAATAAGAAATCGTTAATGAAAACAGACCTACAATTACTATACAGCTATTCCTAATAATAATTTAATTTAATTTAATTTAGTTCGGTTCAAAAGACACAAATAAAACACAACATCATAAATACAAGAAAAGAGAACACTAGACAGACAAAACAAAACCAATATTGTAAGAAAAAGGTAATATAAAAGTACTGGGGCAAAACCCCTATACCCCGAAACCAGATAACAAATCGTTAATCAAAACTTACCTACAATTGAATGTACGGCTATCACTACTAATGTCATTAGCCGCCGAAGCGCATCTAGCGGAAGGGTAGTTGCGACAGTTAAAAGCAACACGAAACAATTTAAAATCTCTGAAATTTCGATTCGACACACGAAGGCCGACAGTTTCCAAAAGGGTAGGGCAAAATTTTTTAAACATTAAAAACATTAAATAAAAAAGGGGCGTCTAAGTGGCACCTACGATCACTTAAAGCATGAAATTTCAAGTAAGTTAAAACATTAGCGTAACTGTACGGCAAGTGACTGAAACAAAAACACAATGGCAAAGAGATACAAACTTCCGCTGTATGCGCTTAGCTTACTGGCATCAGTAGAGGTAATGGGATTCCACGCAACAGAGGCATATTCTAACTTAGGCCTAACTAATGTGTAATATAGCATCAGAAGGCTCTGCACAGAGGAAAAGGTAAAAGTTACTCTGCTAGATGAAAAAGCAACCAACAAATGCACTGTACTTACTTATTCAACTTTTTATTCTGCTTTTGCCCGACATGTTTCGGCGCAGCAAGACGCCATCCTCAGGGGGTCGTATATAATTAAGACATTATTTTCCTCAGGCGATGTTTTCCACACATGTGAAATTGTTAAAATATAGCA
>BLKM01012975.1:40692-43223 GCA_013340265.1 Coptotermes formosanus | reverse complement strand
AAAAGCAGAATAAAAAGTTGAATAAGTAAGTACAGTGCATTTGTTGGTTGCTTTTTCATCTGATATAAAATGCACGGTGAGTTAAAAGTGAAAAGTTACTCTGCTAATTAACCCCAACAGCCTAACTGCTTGTGAGAAAATGTAGTTCACATGACGGTGAGAGTGCAGTTTGGAGTAAATTAGCACTCCCAGATCTTTGATGGTTTCATCACGTGTAATTAAGGATTCACATAATTTGTAATCAAAAAGACGCAAATTCATTCTCCTGGAAGAGGAGAGAACCCTGGTCTTGTTGACGTTGGGCTTCATAAAATTAGAGACGCACGATCCACGAACACATTTAGTATCAGACTGAAGTAAGAAATTGTCATGAAGGGACTTTATTTATCGAAAAAAAATTATGTCGTTCGCAAAGAGGAGTCAATTTGAATACTTGACCACACCACACAGATCGTTGATGAAGACTTTGAAAATGAGCAGTCCCAGCACGGATCCTTGCGGCACACCAGATATGAAACACTCGGGACCAGGATCCTTGCGGCACACCAGATATGAAACACTCGGGGCCAGGATCTTTACGGCACACAAGATATGAAACACTCGGGACCAGGATCCTTGCGGCACACCAGATATGAAACACTCGGGACCAGGATCCTTACGGCGCACAAGATATGAAACACTCGGGGCCAGGATCCTTGCGGCACACCAGATATGAAACACTCGGGACCACGATCCTTGCGGCACACCAGGTATGAAACACTCGGGACCAGGATCGCCAGTACCAAACCCGTCACTGAGCAAGGTTCCCACTGACTTCGAAATACCTCAAATCGCCACAGAAAACAAAAACACTAAAACTAATCTTATTTAGGGGGAAACTCCTGATTTCCTATAGTTAGTCCGCTGCATGTTTCGGCCGTCTTGGGTCATTATCAAGGGGGTTCAAGAAAATAAAAACAGGATTGTATAAAACAGCAATACTGCTGTATCAAAAAAATTGCTTATTGCTATTGAGATATGCTAATATAGGCTTTAAAAAGTAAGGGGTTAAAATGACCAGTAGTTGATTAGAATATCTAACAGTCTATGTCTAATAGTCTCGAGTTGTGTCTGTGGCGGCATCTTATATGACATGTTACCGGGTGTTTGTTTTGTGAGGTACGCTTTGAGGGAGAGACAAAGTTGAGCATTGATCATGGTTGCCGTGGTTACCGGCTGTGATTCACTGTACATGAAATTTACGTTGCGCTTAAAAAAGGGAAGAAATCGTCAAAATGCTGAAGTTTATGTTAGAGATAAGCACTATACACTTTACAATTGAACATCGGAAACACTAATGTCCTGTCATCACAAGACCGTGAATGTCCTTGACTTCAAATATGGCCCACTGAACACTGTGTACCTATGTATCACATCCTACATCCAAGATCTACGCCCTTACTGTGTCTGAAGACCTTCATATTATGACACTTGTTTTTGTACCAGTTTTATTACGACGGCGATTTTTGAAACCTTTAAATAAATAATAACGGGCGATTAGTTTGTCTAAACCCAGAAAATTATTATACGAGAACGGTTAAAATGAATGTTATTAATCGTTACAGACTGCATACCGCTGTGAGATTAGCAGATTAGGTAAAATAAAAAGCGATCCTCACAACTTCAATATAAAATTATTATTTATGATATACAAGGCTACATGTTTCGACCACCTTGGTGGTCATCATCAGGCCTGGGTACAAGATATAATAGAAGAAGTTAATTGCCAGTGAGATTTCATTATGGCATTACAAGTTGTGGAACCATTGTAAATATAGTATGGTTGGTGTCTGAGTATAAAATTAAAACATTTTCAATTTGTAAAATACAGCGTCGTGCTGTTGTTGGTATTAAAGTTAATAATTGCTAGAATCAAAATCCAAAACACCTCAAATGCATCATGTTATATACTTACAAGAAAGCACAATTTCTTAGAACAAAAGAGGAAATCAAACTATTATAACTAAAAAACAAAAACTCGGTAAACAATTATATCCATCTGGAATTAGCTAACATATAATGTAATAATTGGCAATATATCGAATATACTATGAACGATAAGTTAAACATAGAAATTGATAAAAATACAAGACCTTGAATGCAAACTAAACGAAATAAAGGAGACCCAAATTAAAAAACCAGATGTGAAAATGTACTTCTTCCCTGGACTTACTAGTAATACAGACATTAATCTTAAGTTAATAATTGTCAAACAAGATAGGCAATGTACGTGCGAACGTAACATTGAGGCACGTTCGCGTAAACACACTTGCCTTAGAAAAGCAATAAGAATTAAATACTATGAGTATTTTGACGTAGTTATCCGGCATGCAAATTGCATGCACCATATTATATTGTCGTCTGTAGCCTGTCTGGCTCTACCATATTTTTTCCATGTTATCTCATAAAGGGCACGATTTTCGGGGAAAAGTTGCTGAACGTAAAATGTGTATTTTGATATCCTCTACACATTTCAACTGAAACATTTCTCA
>BLKM01012975.1:33192-38192 GCA_013340265.1 Coptotermes formosanus | reverse complement strand
ACTTTGAAATGTTTCCTTATTAGTTCACTTTTACTTATTGGCCACACGTCTGTCTTTAATACTGCTGATATTAAATTGTCTCTTTCTTTGGTTAGCAGCTCACATTCATATAACAAGTGGTCTATTGTTTGGTCCGTGGTGCCACAAGGGCATATTGGTGTATCAGTTATTTTAAATCGGTGTAAATATGATCTTATGTTACCATGCCCCGTAACCATGCATGTGAAATTTTGGGTAATGTTTAATTTCATTTTTAGTATTTCAGCGACTACTGGGAAGTATTCTTTTGTGATTTTTCCCTTTGTTCTTTGGTCCCATTCCATTTGCCACTTCTCAACACTTTTACTACCAAGTTCACTTGTCACTACACTTTTTGGAACTTTCCTGTAGCATTCTGTGATGTCTTCGTCCGTCGCTGCTTCCTTTGCGAGTGTGTCGGCCAACTCATTACCCTGGATTCCGACGTGAGCTTTAACCCAGCAGAGTTTAATGTTCCAGTTCATTTTCCCCTTCTCCGTCATTTTCCTTCTTATTTCTTCAATGAGGAATGTGTGGATGTTGCTGTTCTTAAGCGAGCCCAGAGTCGTTCGGCTGTCTGTGTATATGGTGGCCGTCTTGTCTTCTGTTTGTATGTTTTCTGCATATTCTAATGCTCTCAATATCGCCAGCTGCTCGGCCTGGTTGTTAGTGCATCTTTTGTTTAGCCTGTATTTTAGGCTTTTCATATGATTACCTGATCCAAATATGGCTACGCCTGCGCCTACTCCCTGTTCTGACTTGCTTCCGTCAGTAAATATCTGGACTGTACTTGTCTCCTCGTTGTTTTCTGTAAGGAAGGTTATCGTTTCTGCAGGGTGATGCCAATATTTAACTCCCATGTCACCATCAACCAGTGCTTCCTCTTTCGTGTTTCCTCTGGTGAGCTGGTAGAATTGAAATGCGTCCTCTATTTTTATGGCAATGGGGGTCAGTCCTGTCAGTATGCAGAGAGCTTCATTCGACACTGTGCGGTATGCCTTTGCAATTTTTATATTTATAAGCCTTTGTACCCTTATTAGCTTAGATTTGTAGCTTGCTTTGTCTAGGGATTTTTTCCACACTGGTGCTCCGTACAAGAGGAGAGGCAGTATTCCTCCTGTGTAAATTGTCTTCAGGGCTGCATGTTTTAGACCCCAGTTGAGCTTTGCCGATTTGGATAGGACACATATCAATTTGGTACATTTTTCAACCATATAGTTTATGTGTTCCCTAAAGGTAAGTTTACTGTCAAATATTATGCCCAAGTATTTCAAACTGTGCACTTGTGGCAAAGGTTTGTCATTCAAATATATTTCAAGTTCTTTTCGTTCTTTTCGCTTCCGTCGTGTCATTAGCGTTACTTTTGATTTTTGTTCATGAAATCTAATTTTGTTCTCTTTTGCCCATGCTGAAACTTTGCTCAATTCAACATTAGCAATGTTCTCTGCTTCTCTAATGGATTCTGCTTTTATCAAAATTACCAAGTCGTCTGCAAATGCTACTGTTTTCGTATGACTGGTGTATCCCAAGTTGAGTAGGGAGTTATACTGTATATTCCAAAAACCGGGTCCGCAGCATGACCCTTGTGGACAGCCTTTGGTAATTTTCTTTTCTATTCTACTGCTGTTAATTGATATTACTGCTCTTCTCTCTCTAAAGTAGTCTTGCGTGAGTTGGTAAAGATTTTGGGAGCATTTGGCGTCTCTCAGCCCCTTTAGTATGGCCGGCCACCAGGCCGCGTCGAATGCTCCCTTAACGTCTCAGCTGGCCATGACGACTACTCTCCCTCTTTCCAATTCCGGTTCTATGAATTGCTTCACTGTCATAGCTGCATCTGTGGTGCTCTTTTGAGGAGTAAATCCGAATTGGTTGTCATTTAAAAATTCAATTTTGTGTACATGATGCATACTTCTGTTTATCAGTAATTTTTCCAGCACCTTCCCTCCTATGTTCAGCAGACTGATTGGGCGATATTTGGACGGGTCTAAGCTGTCTTCTTTGCCAGGTTTGGTGATTGGAATTATCTTGGCTATCTTCCAGTTCTTTGGGAAACATCCTCTTTTCAAGCATTCGTTGTAGATGGAAGTTACAGTTGTGGGTATGCTTTTGAAAACAAGTGTTAAGATTTCACTTGTGATTCCGTCTGGCCCTGGTGCTTTCCTGGGCTTGAAGCCTTCAATAATCTGCCTGACTTCGTCCTGGGTGAACTCTTTGTCGTCAGTGGTTTCGATCGGGTGGTCTGTTAGCTTCCGGATGTTTACGTGATGATCTGTCTCGTCTTGGGTATTGTCTTCTGGAATAAGCTGTTCTGTCATATCTCAACGTTTCTATGATATTTGCTGTTTTTGAACCGTCTGGGTTCTGTAGCGTAGTCAGCGTTGCCTTATTTCGTGTTTTCCCTGAGGCAAGTTTGTACGCCTCATTCCATGGATTGCTCGGAGATGTTGTGTTGCAGTATTGTTTCCATGAGTTTATTTTCTCTTTCCTAATTGCCGCTTGATACTTCTTTTTCCCTTCGATGTACTGGTTCTTTCTATTCTCCCTTAGTTCTTCGTTGTTTAGTGTTAGTTTGTATCTTCTTCGTAGTGCATTTGTCCTTTTCCTCATTACCTTGAGAGCGTCCGTCCACCAAGGAACTGACTTTCCATTTGGAGTAGTGTTTGGTGATTTTAAACGTATACACGTGTCCTTGCATGCTGACTGTATTGTTTCGTCAAATTTCTCTATAAATACGCCTATGTCTTTTTGTTCTGTCAACCTCGTGTTTAGTTTCTCGTCTATTTCTGCAGTATTTCCCTCGTTGTTTTCAATATGAAAATTCTTTGCTATTAACTGGAGTAAGTTTTTGTTAAATTCCGCGTGTTGTTGTTCTTTTATTATATTGCGTGTTCCTAAAAAATTGTATATTTGTGCTTTGTCGTGGGCGAAGTTTAGGTTAAATTTTATAATATTATGATCTGAGCAGCTCTCTTCTTCTGATATCTCCCAGTCTTTTATGGCTGCCAGCATCTGATCATTCACAATGGTTAAATCTATATTGCTGGAACCCCTGCTGCTTTGAAACGTTGTCCTTGCGCTGTCTTCATTGATTATGTGCAATTGATTACTTGCAAAAAACTCCTCCAGCAATTTACCCCTGGAATTAGTCATCACATAATGCCAAGTTGTTGATCGGGAATTACTATCCATCGCTATAATAAGTTTTGCTCCTTTAGTAAATGTTAAAATCTTTTCCAAGGTTTTTATATTATTTTCCATTGGTTCGCTGCAGTCCAGATAAATGCTGGCTGCATAAAAACTTGTTTGTCCATTATCTATTTCCAAAAGTACCACGTCATTTTCTGACAGTTGTGCGATGAGAAGAGCATCAATCGTGTTACTGGGTATTACAATTGCTGCCCTGCTTTTCCTTTCTCCAGAGGTGAACGTTCTATATCCTTTGTTAATCCCTAGCGGTCTATTTTGGTATAGATACGGATCTTGTATTAGTGCTAGCCCTATTCTCTCTGTGGATATTATCTGCATTAAATTATCTGTCGCTGCCCTTGAATGTTGTAGGTTTACTTGGTTACATCTTATCTGATGTAGTGCATAGGTTCGTGTTTCCGTTTTCCTTTGCGTCTGTGGGGTCGCCATGTTAGTAGTCCGTGTTTTGCTTGTATTTTTCTAGCACCGCCAGCAGACTAGGACAGTTCTTATCTAGGGAAGAGTGAGCAGTATCGATTTGGTTGGTTTGATGGTGTTTATTGTATATCAAGCAGTTGATGCATTTGTGCTCTGATTTGGTGGCCTTGCATTCTTTTAGTTTGTGGCTCCCCGCGCACAAGGGGCACGTTTCCTCCCCCTTGCAATGTCGAAAGTTGTGGTTATATCTGCTGCAGCGGAAGCACCTTTTAGCTACCATGCAGTCGTCGACGTTGCAGATTGCCCATCCCAGTTTAATTCTGGCTTGCATTAGTTTCTTTCGGGTTCCAGATTCCACTTCTGTGACCAAGTTTCTTGTTTCCCGCTTTGTAGTGTAGCAAACGTTTGCCCTTATGTCCCCCTCTTTTAAGTCCAATTCTGGGTTTTGTACTGTAAGAGTGTCTTCAACATTTTCCAGCGTTATGTCGTCAGGGATGTTAAGCAAAACTAATCTCGGATTTCTTAGTTTCTGAATATTAACCTCCAATTCTTCTCCACACTTTTCCCCGATTTTTTCCCCTAGTGTTTCTATTTCATTCTTACTACTTGACTCTATCATAACTCTGCCGTCTCTAAGTGATTTTATTGAGGTGATCCCCACTTTAATTTCTGCAGGGTTCACTTTCGTCTTCAATAACTTTTGATCACGTCGGGGGGTTGGTTAACTTTTGATCGGAGAGTTAATCTGTATTTTCTTTCTGCACATCCTGCAACTACCCTGAAGTAAAGCTTCCGATTACTGTCTTGAGATGTCAGCAGCTGTCTACTAATGGTTTTTGGTGGTTCCCGTTCTCGGAATTTAGATATCTCTGCGTGTCTCATAGCGGTCACACTTCTACATGAATCAAGTTCTGTTTCCCTATGTTGATCTCTTTTTCCATTTGTTTGTTCTGTTTAGTTTTCTCATCAATCATTCCTTTCATTTTAGTAAAAAGATTCCTCAGTGTACTCACTGTTTCGAAGATGGTCCTCTTGAGTTCTTTTCTCATATTCCCGCTTTGATCTGCAGTATTCACTATCTTGTTCAGAGCGTTCTCGATGTTCTGACTCACCTCGTCGGCCATCTTGCCTCCTCCTTATGTATGTATGTATGTAGCTGTAGCTGACGTATGAATCGTGGTTGTGGCCTTGACCCTGAAACACAGTTGCTCCGAAATTTGCTGCCTCAGCTCTAGGCTTGGTGTGATCAGATCCCTTTAGGCTGTACTTCGCGTCAGTTCGGAGCGAAAGCCAAGTATTGCAGAGAACTTGTGTGTGTGTGTGTGTGTGTGTGTGTGTGTGTGTGTGTGTGTGTGTGT
>BLKM01012975.1:0-33156 GCA_013340265.1 Coptotermes formosanus | reverse complement strand
GAGAGATTTTTTTGTGAGATATTGTGTGTGTGTGTGTGTGTGTGTGTGTGTGTGTGTGTGTGTGTGTGTGTGTGTGTGTGTGTGTGTGTGTGTGTGTGTGTGTGTGTGTAAGCCTATTATCTAGGACAGATCCGGTACTGCAGCTGTTCATTCCCAAATGATGTTGCTTGTTTCCGTCATATTTGCAGACGCGTGGTCATCGCGAAGGCTTTTGTGAGTACGGGATTCGCAAACGGTTTGTTTAGAAAATGTCTGTCCTTGCTGTGTTATTGCTTCACCGTCTGTGCCTCCTAATCTAAAAGAAACGGTTCCTAACTTGTGCAGTACGTTCTTATAGAACAGACTAAAGTAGGTATATATATAGTCTAGGTAGTCAACTTGAAATCCTAATTTCCAACACGCGGCCTCCCGCGTCATCGCACAGCAGTATTCTTCCACCACTTTGTCGTCGCACTGCGCTTTCATTCCCAAAGAGAAAAAATCTGCGCGATTTTAAAAATCTTACTATCTAATTTTTTTTTACTTTACTAAATTTGTTTAAGCCGTAAATTGCATAACTTAAAAACTCCCTAAATCAGGGAATGTCTGTATTTGGTTTATGCAGGAAGTATTTTGTTATTGTAAAAGTTCCAGTTTTTTTTTAATTCCTCCGCGCTCCTAGTGTGTCCTCTTATTTATAGTTACAAATGATTTAAAATTACCATCCCTTCAAATTGTATACGTTTTTGTTTATTTTTTCCCCTTACGAAGAATCGCGGTAGCTCATTTGGTATTGTGGCCAGGCTACGGGCTGGACAGCCGCCAAATGTCAGTTGACTGCTGGCGGGACCAACTGACTTTTCTCTTCCCCGAAACTTAGACCAGCTCTGCGGCTCAGTCGGCCTCCTGTTCAGTGGGTATCGGAGGCGCTTCCTCCGGGGATAAAGCTGCCAATGGGTGTAATTGGTCACTTACCTCCGTGTAGAGTCGCAAATAAGAATGAATGGAGATATAACTCCACTTCCCCTATGCCTGCATGAAATAAACAGAGAGAACCTCGCTTCACTTTTTAGCTAGACTTTGTAGAATTATGGAAATACATAAATGCCCTTTCAATGTTTATAGCAGAACGATGACTCATAAATCAATATTTTTTTCAGATGTTAATTAAATACAATATAAGTCCGGACGCTGTTATGCGGATTGGCTTGGCCCTTCAGGTAACTTTGTTGAGAATTCTACAAAACTAATTTGCCTTGAAAACTGTGGGTTATCGGATCGAATACAGTACAGTAAAGTGTTATGACGGTATGCAAATAAATATGTAGCATAAAAAACCGTTGGTAGAAATTTTTTTACGCTTTAAACGGCCAATGTAGCCTATTTTCAAAGAAAAATCCAATTATCCGGATTTGCCGCATGTCCGGACCGCTCGCGGTCCGAATTAATCCTGATAATTGGAGTTATGATGTATTTTGAAAACTACTGAAATCTCCCTGATTGGAAAGTCAGAGATGGCCGATGAGTTGGGTGCAGCATAGCGTTTTGTATTTGTATTCGGAAGGTACCCATTTCGAGAGAGAGTAAAGTGTGCTACATAACGACAGTGTCAATAGACGATATTGTAGAGTGAAATATAAGTGTGAAGGATCGGTGGATGGTACACAGTTCTATTATGTGATCCATCCCGCTGTGTATATAGACTCGAGCAAACAACACAATGCTTTCCGTCACGCACAATAGGTGTTTAACCCATTAAAGACGGAACGTAATTGTTTTATATAAGGACTCAGTGCGTACCGAGCTGTAAACACTCTCCACTTCGGTTATAAAAACCGGTCTCTTAATGTTTTATAAGGCAAAAGTTGTTGTTTGTTCTGAGATCCGTACAAAACACATAAACGCAGTGTCACTACAATGTAGAATTTTTTAATGTTAAACCAGGCGCTACGTAAAGTTACCGCTAGGCTTTAAAAGGTTAGTAATTATTCGTACACTAGACGTTCCAGTCACCAGACGTCATCAGACGTACAATACAAAAATCTAAAATCCAGGGTAAAAGTGTGTAAAAATGGTACAGAAGGCAAAACCAAAGTACTCGGGGATAAACCTGTCCCACTTTCACTTTCTTTACCGTATATTAAAAACGGACTGAGCTGGGATCGAACCTGGGTGTCCGGCGCCAGGATGGCCGTGGGATTCCACTCAGCCCAATTCTGAGGCTCCGTGCATGAAACCCATAACCCTGAAATTTGAAAAAATTGAGATAATGCTATCTGTGTGTTGGCTGACCAAGTATTTATCACCTCCCAAGACAGGCACAGTACACATTAGGTGTCGCCTACAGTGAAGCAGAAGTGGCAGCACCCTCCAGTAATTCTTTCCAGAGTAGCGCTGTCCGTGCATAAAACCTCTATTTTCTCGGAACGGGTCAATTACAACTTTATCGTTTTACTTGTTGTGCTTTATTCATTCGTAATTAGTTATACGTACAGAGCAAATTGCCTCCCGGTCTGAACTCCTGTGGGGTGTGGTAAGGTTCGCGGGTTCGAATCCCGACTACCAGGTAACTTTTTTTCCCCCCCACGCGTTAATTTATTAGCAGTACATTAGTTATATAATGTTATAGTAAACTGGTGAGTGTTGTATATATATGTACAAATTTAAATCTACTTTCTTGGATTAGATCTGTTGTAACTCGTTTGTTAATTCTGTTAGAGCGATCCAACTAATAAACTGAAGAAATACCCCCGCATTCTAAAAAATGTGGCCGGTTCCAGCTGATATATTCATGTGACAGACACCAACTGCCCAGCCCATGTGAATTTAAACCCGCTGCGCTGTGCAGTGCCGTAACAACAGTCTGCACCTTTTGCCTACCATTCCGTGTGCTGACCGCCACATAACAGTGCGTTTAGTTTGGCTGTCAGTGTGGCTATTGTTGTGCTTGCCGCGTCTCAGCACGGTTTGTTACTAAAGAAATTTACCTTTCGAAGTGATTGGGCGTTTCAGTTCCTTAGAGCAAGTCACATTAATGAACTTCACGGCAGTACACATGCGCGTACCTATTTCTCTTGCAGCAATTCCCATTTGTAATGGGAAACACAAATGCGTAAGATGACCCTGTGTACGCAGCATGACAGCAATTTGGTATGCGGCACAGTAGCCGCGATCATTTTTACATTTCATGCACGAGAGGAATGGGGGGGGGGGGGGGCAGGGGGGGTGTACAGGGCGGGGCTTCAAGTTCCAATTATCGCACCTGCTTTTGTGTCTGTATTTCCGTGCTTTATGTATAGGCAATTCGTTTAGTAGTTGCCAGTTAGTTATATGTGCAGAGTGTATCATCATCTGATCTGAACGCTTGCGGTTTGTGGTAAATGTAACTTGCTCAAACCTCCGACCGTCTATCTAACTGAACCACATTCGGTTATTATTAATACGTTAGTTATGTGGCATTCTAACAAACTGGCGAGGATTCAATTTTTCCTTGGGGGGGGGGGGGCGCGACCCTGGGGCTGTATATAATTTACGTTTGATTTTAAAAAGTGTGTTATAAAAATCATGTTGTAAGTACAACATGACACTGTCTGCAACTGCATTTGTATACATACGAATATAACTACATGTTCCATGACTCAGTGTCCTATCTACTTGGTTTTTTTTTTCGTTTTATTAATTTATTTTTCAAAATTCTAATGTACTAGTCATCAGCTGATTTCAGTGGCTGATTTCGGCTGAAGGGGAAATCAGGTAAAACTTTTCATATTATCTTGATTTTAAGCTTTTACTGTGCAATAAGTACTGTTTCTTGGTGGATCCCATCTTCACTGGTCAAATGTATATTCTTGTTCATTTGTCGTGTAAAAGCCCTGAAACCAGGAAACAGTTTTCATGTCATAATATCTGCAAAATCTGTGTTTTTTAAATTTCAGTTTTTGGGAGTTTGGGGCGCTGCAGCCCGGCAGCCCCCTCCTTGGGTGCGCCCTTGTATTTAGCTATGCAAAGAAAGCCGTGTTCTCTCTTTCGACCTTTCATGACTCATTCGTTAATTGTGGTAGAGCAATCAACTTTGAAGAACTGAAGGCCGTACCTTCCAACAGATATCACGTGTTTCAGCTGATGTCTTCTTAGTACAGCAAGTAATTAACAAGACCACGTGAATTTAAATTCGCTGTGCTGTAAGCCAGCGTCTTCAAACCTTTTTCACACGACCCGAAGTAAGTGAAACATTTTGAACCGCGACCCAAAGAAATAATTTGTAAATAGAGTTTTCGTAAAAATTTGACAAATAGATATACATAACGCGCTCGAGCCTTTTTAACTGCAGATGTCTGTAATTCGACCCTGCTTTACTTGGTGAACATAAAAAGCACTGGCAACAAATCGAATAAGAACATATACGAAAAAGACAATTTAACTTCACTTACACATGTGTTTGTAACTAACGAGACTGCTTGCTTCATATTAAAACGGATAGTAACCAAATGTAAAGTGAAATAAAATTTTATTATGTTTGTATGACTGAGGCTGTGTATTGCCCACACAAATATATTTATGACTTAACAACTACTTTATTTACAAGAATGTGTCATATATCACTCTTTCGCTAACTTCTGGTAATTTAGTCCTTTTACAAGCTCTGTCTAAGTCTGCGGACCCCCTCCCTAGAATAATCTCAACTCGTGGACCCCTTGTGCACATTTTGCAGTAGCATTTAAAGGTGACACATTCACAAACAATAAATTGTCTTGCCCTGTAACAACGTTTATCAATGAAATTACGACGTTATTACACAACCTGTAATCATCCCGGTACTAATGACAATAGAACTGAGGTAGGAAAACACGAAGGAGGAAAATTAATTTCCTACAGGCTTCTGTAAAATTACGCAATTCGTGGACCTCTTATGCACAAATTACAGACACCCCGTTTGAGAAATTCTGCTGTGTGGGGAAAACAACTTTTATCTTCTCGATCCTGAGAATCCTGTAATCTCAAATGATGGAACAGAATGTTCATGTACGACTGGACCAAGGGGTGACAGTAAGTGCGAAGACTAGAAGAGGATTCAGACAAGGATGCCATTTGTCATCGATTCTATTCAACTCATAGAGTCAGTACCTCAGTAAGGAAGCTCTTGACGGGTTTGGAGACTTCAAAACAGGAGGACAAGTAATTCGCACTGTGAAATGTGCAGATGACCCTGTTAGCTGCTGGCTGAGGGAGAAACGGTACTACAGGGCATGACTGATACGGTAATTGAAATTGGAAGATGCTGTGGAATGGAAATGAATATGGAAAAAGCAAATTAATTGAGAATCCCAAGGCAACCGTCGCCAATACGGATTATGATATATCGAAAACAGCCGAAGAATGTGAAATATTTCAACTATTTTGGTAGCACGGTAACAAATGATGCAAGATGTACACAGGGCTATGGAGTCGGAGTCGGAAGGAATTTTTAGGTGGGGTCGGAGTCGGTAAAAATGTACCGACTCCGACTCTGACCTCAGTCTAAAATCTTAACTAGATACTCCAACTCCAGAGCCCTGATAGCTACAGTAACCATTAGACTTATACTTAAATATAGGTTATAAGTCTAAACAGTAGCCTGATGATTCACGTGGTGGTGATGAAATGTCTTATACGTTTACCGTTATTAATGCGTATTGAGCTTTTATGAAGGAGTCGGAGTCGGAGTTTTAAAAATCGAGGAGTCGGAGTCGGAATTTTAAAAATCGAGAAGTCGGAGCTTTTGTGTACCGACTCCACATCCCTGGATGTAAAAGTTAAAGTAAATCCGGGATTACCATGGCAAAAGCAGCATTCAACAAGAAATACTCTTTCACCGGCAAATTGGGCATAAATTTAAGGAAGAAACGAGTGAAATTTTAAATTTGGAGCGCAGCTTTGTATGGCGCTGAAATGTGGACACTTCGGAAAATAGATCAGAAATGCCTGGGTAGTTCTGAAACGTGGTGCTGGAGGAGGATGGAGATCTGTTGGACCGATCGTGTGAGGAATGAAGTATTATACAGTCAAGGAGGAAATGAATATCCTACGTACAATACAAAGAAGGAAGGCTAACTGGATTGGTCACATCTTGCGTAGGAACTGCCTTCTAAAACACGTCATTGAAGGGAAAATGCGTGGAAAACAGAAGTGATGGGAAGACGAGAAAAAAGACGTAAGCAGCTTCTGGATGACCTTAAGAAAACGAGACGATACTGGAAACTGAAAGAGGAAGCACTAGATCGCACTCTGTGGAGAACTCGCTTTGGGGGAGACTGTGGATCTGTCGTAAGACAGACGGCGGAATTAATGACTACCAGATGAAATAATTTTTGCATGTTTATAATTTTTCTGCATTTCTTAAAGACATGAGTTTTGCATATTCGAATGACCCATATTTAGTAAATCCGACACCAAACGTTTGTTTGTTGTCCTTGCAAGTATTTAGCACTTAAATTTTTTTATTTGTATTTTCTATTCTTATGACTTTGTGACAGCATATTTTTTGGCCAGATTGTAATTTGTTTTTCTTGCAGTAGTGTGTTTCGTGTTGCATTACCAGTGTCAAAATAAGCATATTTGTACCCTTTCCTATATCGATTCCTCTATTTCACTTCTGTAATCGCTGCACACATGCTTAGTTTGTCACATCAGTTCAAATGGAGTGTTATGCCTGTTCCAGGTGAACGCCACGACTAGCAAAATGGCTGTTTATGTGTGGGGGCTTGTTGGCATCGTAGTGTTCTACCTTGCCATGCTCGGCGTGGGAATCTGGGCAGGCACTAAGCAGAAGAACCACAGTGAGGAAGAAATCATGCTGGCTGGCAGAAACCTTGGGACGGTCGTAGGATTCCTGACGCTTATAGGTGCGTCTGTGTGTTTCTGTTTGAGCTGCCTACTGCTCTCTGTCGTCTGTCTTAACATCATCATCATCATCATCATCATCATATCGTCGTCGTCGTCGTCAACACAACGTTCGCCCCCACCACCGCCGCCACGTTTGCTGCCGCCACTACCAACACCATAATAATCATAGTAATAATAATATTAATGGGAATAACCAGTTCAGTTATATCAAGTTTATTTACATGCTGAGTCAACAACCTGAGGGCTAGTCACAGAAATAGCACAAAGTATGTACAGTGTACGTAAGTAACACTTAAAGGCAGCACATTAAAAGCATTAAAAACATGAACACACAAATGCAGATATCTAATGGCAAAACGTATAAAATTAACTTAAGTGGATATTACAAAAAATAAAAAAGGAGACACAGTACAAAACAGAAAGGTTGGGGAAATTACAGTAGTGGAGGATAATACTAAGAAGCCATTAAGTGATAGAAGGGATCACTAAACAGGAAGGATAGACCGTGATTAACAGTATGAGCTCTAGGATAATAAGATGTGTACAACGAATTGGAATTAAAGAACATTGGATTTAATTATGTTCTGAAGTGAAATACCATTGTGATTCAAGATGGTTATCCTGCAGACAGCATTAGCTGCTGTCATGTGTCTGGCTGAAGGACTGGCCTTGGCACAGTGCAGTGCATCAAATACAGAGTGGTCACTGAGTAGTAGTAGTAGTAGCAGTAGCAGCAGCAGCAGCAGCAGTAGTAGTAGTAGCAGTAGCAGCAGCAGTAGTAGTAGTACAAGAGACATAATAATAATAGTAATAATCACACCATAACCACCACTGCCACACCTTCATCATTACCAACATCACAACCACCACCACCACTGTCATCATTCTGTTAACTCTTTCTCCCCATTCTATTATGTTTCTCCACTTCCTCTTTCTGATACTTCTCCTACATATATTATGTCCCTTTTCCCCCATTTTTCCTCTCCTTTCTTTTCTCCCATCTCCTTCAGCAACATTTACATTTCAGCACAGAGGTGCAAAGTCTGAACACCTCCAGTATACTGTCTTTCCACCCTTCTGTACATTAACAGGGATGGTCATCAGCCCAATAAAACCCAAAAAGCAAAATCTAAAAAATGTGATATGTCCAGGGCTTATACAAGCAGTAGCAGATGTGGATGGAAATTGGACATTATAGCCTGCATTGCCTAAATCAATACGTTTTGATAAAGTTGCTATATGAAAGTATTGATTCATCTGGTAAAGCTCCTGAATTGTATTCCAGAGGTTCCTCACTTCACTTATCAACCAAGACACACTATCTGGACTGAGGGTTTTTGTGTTGTCCTCAGTTCCAGCAGATAAATTTCAGGAAATCACCTTCAATTAGGCCATGATCACTTCCTTTCACATTATTATATGCTGTTATCCAGTCATTCAACACTGTACTCTCTCAGCTACTGTCAGAAACTTTAGATAACCTACAAATGAATAAATAGGATGTTCATACATATAAACCTAATTCCTATAAAGAGGGTCATTTGTGTAAACTTACAATAATACTTTGCTAAAGACCACAGACTGACATTACTCGTATGCCTACAGATAAATTTTCTCCTTTCAGCCACATGGGTAGGAGGGGCTTACATCAATGGCACTGCTGAGGTGATGTTCACAACAGGATTAGCATGGTGCCAGGTGCCAATAGGATATAGCCTCAGTATACTTTTAGGTAAGTTTCCTTGTGTTCAGAAAGCATATGAAACCCAACAAAGTACTCCAATCTGAATTTAACCCTTTAATGCCTAGCGGTAACTTTACATACCAGCAGGTTTAACATTAAAAAATTCTACGTGGTACCCACATTGCGTTTATGTGTTTTGTACGGATCTCAGAACAAACAGCAACTTTTGCCTTATAAAACATTAAGAGATTGGTTTTTATAACCGAAGTGGAGAGTGTTTACAGCGCGGTACGCACTGAGTCCTTATATAAAACAGATACGCTTCGTCTTTAAAGGGTTAATGTCATAAAAATCCAGAAATTGTAAGCACTGTACATTCTTATTCTGGAGGCACCACATTCAGTTCTTGGCCGGCCACTCTAATTGACATTTGTTGGTTTTCCTTAGTCTCATCAGAACAATAATAGGCTAGTACTGTAACACTGACCACACCACTTCTTGCCACATCCCTTCCAGCTCTTTGTTCTCCTTCATTCTGTATTTAACATTATGCTGTTGAAAATAGTAGGTAAACAACCAAAAATTAATCAAAAACAGCTGGATATATGCAATTAATTACTCACATTCTATGTTACCATAATTAAGAACAAGTGGAGCTTAACCCCCACATCTACATAGGGTTCCTTACAGCTTCCTTTCGGGTCAAAATGCTTTTTGACTTGCAAGTGGCCACATAATTGAAAGTTTGTGTGTCTCGCTTTCCTTGCACGGTTCAAAAAGTGTTTGATTTTCTAATATTCAAATAAGCCGATACCCTTCCTATCAACAGAGAAGATAATGAACCAAAAATAAATTCGTAATTTAATTTAATGATGGTACACGTAAGTACACACACCCACACGTAAGAGGGAGGATTTAAGAGGAATCTGACGGAGTTGCATAATCAGGAGCATAATAACATGTACTGTTCACCACGTATTATTATGGTGATAAAATGAAGAAGAATGATGTGGATGGAAAATGGAAAGACATAGAAAGTTTTGGTCAGAAAACCTGAAGTAGAAAGACCACTTGTAAGACCAAGGCACATATGGTAGAACAGTATCAAAACATCTGCAAGAAACAGTAGGGGAGGATGCAGAATGGATTTGTCTGGCTGTGGAAAGTGTCCACCAGCTGGTTGTTCCTAACACTGTGCTAAACCTTTGGGTTCCGTAGATCAAAGGATATTTTTCTAATAACTGCGCAACATAGGTTATGTACTAGTTGAATAGCAGAGTGAATGTTACTTATGGATTAGGGAGAATGTGACAGGAAGTTGTATAAACCTATTTTAAGTATTATTCGAGCAACAATTTTGCTATGCTAATGTACCAGGAACCTGAAGTGGAGGGCCTGTTGTTACAGCCATGCTACTGTTCGTTCGCCAGATGCGTGCTGCCCACTATGTCACCATGCTGGATCCTCTGCAGCAGAAATACGGAACCCGCATAGGAGGCCTCTTGTACATACCAGCAATGTGTGGTGACATCTTCTGGACCGGTTCGATCCTCAGTGCCTTAGGTGAGGCCTACCCTTGAACTATCCATTCAGTGTGCTGTAATTTTAAAATGTGCTGTGTGCGTACAGACTACTGAGGAAGTCTGGTTGCGTTGTTTCATGAGGGTTGAAGGTAGATCTGACATGAGACTGAAACTGTATTTTCTGGATAATAAATGGTAAAGGTAAAGGTATCCCATTACAGGCCTGGACAGGCCCTTAGGGCTCTAGGGGGTTGAGGCTCCTAGAATTTCTAGACAGTCGGCGTATGAAGGTGGTAAGGTTGTCAGCCCTACGCACCGGCCTCCTTTACCCCAGGAGACATCCCTGGTACTCATTTCTGTTAAAGGCTGAGTCGACCCCAGGGCCATAGTGTGGCTGGATAATAAATGGTAAGACCCGGAATGTCTCAATGTAGTGAATAGGCTGTGGGTGGGATGAACAAGGAATGGTGGTTCTATTTTCAGTAGAAGCAACTAGAAAATTTCTCTGCTCCAAAACTGCCAGACAGGCACCCTGCAACCGAAATTCAGAAGTGGTTGATCTTAACCTTTTAAAGCCTAGCGGTAACTTCACTTACGACCAGGTTTAACATTAAAAAATTCTACGTGGTGCCCACATTGCGTTTACGTGTTTTGTACGGATCTCAGAACAAACAGCAACTTTTACCTTATAAAACATTAAGAGACTGGTTTTTATAACAGAAGTGGAGAGTGTTTACAGCGCGGTACGCACTGAGTCCTTATATAAACAGATACGCTTCGTCTTTAAAGGGTTAAAGTAGGTGGTTCATATAACAACGAATTATTTGAAGTGTCACACCAGATAATGAGATATGGATGTTGGGTGTCCGTGAGAGATGAAGATTAAAAACGTCAGAAGTGGGAACCAGTGACGTAGATAGATTCTTTGGCGCCCTGGGAGAATAATCATAATGGCCGCCCCGAAGAGAAATTACGAACTTAAAAAATTGCAGTTATTAATTGAATTTTCTTGTATTTGTGTTAAAAATTTCAATTTGTTGACAGCAGAAAATCAGACATTTTTATTTATAATATTAATATTGTCGCCGGGTTTGCCGTCCCATAGACTATGCAACCTGTGGTGGCGGCACACTCGTCCCATCCTAGTTGCGGGTCTTGTGAGAACTTTAAAACTCTATGTATATTATGCTGAATAAATACTGACACATACTCGCACATACATAAGAGCCTTAAAGTCAGTAATATTATTGAGACATTATAATGGCAGACATGATGGGAATACGAAGTCGACAAATCATGCATTTTTTATTTATTTTTCTGTCTCCGTCTTAAATAAAACTTTAAGGCGGCAGGCTTTCAAGTGATGCACTCTATTTATTTGCCTACTATAATATGCTTTTTACTTTATTGGTTACTCATTTTATTGTTCTAATCACAGGATTATCATTTTGGCTTTTTGGCTGGCTGCAAGCCATTTATACGCTTATTGATTGTTCTGTTACCAGCAATTTTTTATGCTGTAAACTGATAATTTTGAAAAATTCGTGTCAAGATAATTTGCATAACGAACACTAACAATATATTGAGTGATAATGGGAGTACGTTTTTTTGTGTCTTGTTTTATACTAGTATTGCTTCATGTATATACAGTACATACACACACACACACAACTAAACCCTTAGAGCTGACTCCTTGTCTCACTTTTTCAAAATTACTTTCTTAAAAATAATTTTTTAAATATGCCATTTCACTTCATATAACAACTATGGCATCTTAGTATATAATTTTAACATTTACTTAGTTTATAAGTACAATATTCCTAATTGTTTTATGTACATTTGCAATGTATTCATTAATGTAAGGGGGGAGATCTCTTCCCTACAACACATAGGGTTTCCAATTTATACTCTTTATCACGGCCTGATGATGGCTGTTTTATGAGACGAAACTAGTTGCCTTGTGAAAACGTATGTTATATGACTTGTTGGGTCCGATTGAAGAACTAAAGTAAATATATACTTCTGATCAATACGCCAACCTCGATGTTCTACATTAAATATAAAGGAAAGCGGTGGCATTCACGGGCGCCTCGTCCATAAGGGCTGCATGGCTACAACCCTACCAGAAAGTTTGAGAAAAATTGAACTAAATATCCGAATGAAAGTTTTCATTAGGAGATACGTACATTCTTTAAAACAACATAAATGAAATTATTTTAAATTCAGATATTCCCGATGGACTGTAAGCGCTGCACTGTACTCAGACCTTGCGCACTGGGTTTAGCACAGCTGGGCCAGTTGTGGGAGACTAAGCCAGTTATGTTGGAGGCCCTGCTGCAGTCACAGCAGCCCAGACAGCACTTCAACGAGGACCGCGTATATCTGTTTAGCTTTCCTGACATTTAAAATGCTGACATTTTGATAACCGTGTTTATCTGACTGTTTTAAAACCATATTTGTGAATGTTTTAATTTTATTAGCTGCAATTTTGAGATAAATATGAACAGAAACAGTGTGAAGTATTTACAGGGCATCAATTTCTCGCAATTAGCTCCCGTTGAGGATACTGGGATTACGAATTTAGGTCGTGCAACGCCTGATCTAGTTACTTCTCAGGTATCATTAGCAGAATACAAACTTACGTGAGAAAATTTAACCATTCTATATATGCTAAACATAAAAGGTTGAGTGGCTGCGGTTGAGAGAAACGCTTTATGAGGCCATCCCATTTATCATAATAATGCTAGTCCCAGACCTACCATAAGGAAGTCCCACAAGCCGCCAATGGTACCATTCTAAAACCAATTAAATTTCCTAACTGATGTTATAACTTCTTTCAGATTAAGTGAAACAGTAAAGATGTGACAAGCTAAAACGTAACGGAATACTCTATTACCACACTTTTTCTGTGAAATCTGTGTTACAGGTTCCTCACTGATGGTGATACTTGACGTTGACAACAGCGTGTCTGTGATAGCAAGTGCAGTGTTTGCTGCTGCCTATACACTAGTCGGAGGCTTTTATAGTGTCTCCTATACAGATGTCCTTCAGCTGTGTCTAATCGTCGTTGGGCTTGTGAGTGTCAGAGCTGCGATAAGAACTGAAGACTATAAAAATTCTTCACGTGAAATTTGACAATTTGTTGTACTGTTTCATTAGAATATGCGACCCTTGAATACCACATGTTGAATTTATACAGCAGGACAGAAAATGTGTGTATAACGATAGGCCTACATTCAGGCGCGCTTACATAAACATGTTGCCGTGGAAAAGCAATGAGTATTAAACATTATGAGTATGTGTCTGTAGCCTTGCCTTAGTTATCCATCATGCAAAGCTCATGCACCGTATTATATTTTAATTTGTGGCCTGTCTGGCTGTATCATATTTTACACACATTATCTCATACACGGCACAATTTTCGGAAAATAATTTATTGAGCATAAAATTTGTTTTGACTTTTCTACAACCTTTGTCTGAGAACTTTTAATTCTAAGAAGAATTCAGCAAGGTATGATCACAATTGTACGTAGTAGGTCTTCACTTAAAGCACCCTTTATTCTTTTCGGATTTTAATAAAATATGAATTTTTTCAACAAATTTTTGAAGAATGCTCAAATATAAAATTGCATGAAAATCCATTCAGTAGGAGCTGACAGACAGACAGACAGACAGATTGACAAAACGTGACGAATCTCATAGTCGCTTTTCGCAATGTGAAATTCGTTAGTGTTAAGGAAGGTGGTATGTATAGCCTACTTACACTGGGCCTCAAATATTATTTAGGCACTATAGTGACCAGCTTGTGACGTGACCTGCTTGACTGAGGAATGGTGATTTGATTCCCAGCAAACGAAAGAAATTGAGGTCTTTGCTCTTCTGGGTTGTTACACAGAGTTGACTGGTAGTTGTTTACCGACGTTTCGGGTCAGTGTATCGCTTCCATCTTCATTTTCTCCCGAAACGTCAGTAAACAACTACCAATCACCCGCTGTGTAACAACCCAGAGGATTGAAGACTACAGCTACACCATTGCGACAGCCTGATATATCGCCATGGTAAGAATTTATTCTCCTCTTCTAAGTGTCCATACCAACTCTGTAGCACAGCCAGCATGCTGGTCAGTAGATAGAGAAGGATTAATTTCATAAAGTCTCCAGCTTCAGGCAGAGGTAACGTTAGCTAGCCTAGGATGATGCCTCAAGCCAGGACAGTGCGCGAAGTCATGTGCGCATAGATCAGTGTGTTAATGCAGCTGGAGCGGTGGAGGTGCCAGTGTTCATCTGCTTGTGCAGTAGATGCAACCATGTCACCGAGGTAGGAGGACTGTAAGGTTTGTGAAACTGGCGCTGAAGGTTGTCATGCAAAATTATGGGGCCTTTGTGGACGTAATCATTCCATAACAGGGTCTCTTTCCCCAGGGGGTTAATTTCCCTGCGCATGAAGCCCGCCTCTCTTCTCTGTCCAGGGCCGAGGTAAAGAATAAATGTAACTATACCTCTACTGACCATATGCTTTTACAATATGTTACTTAATTATACATAAGGAAAACTTCTAAAAATCTTTACTTTCTGCGACCTTGCGATTCTCAAGGTTAAATTTGCACTTTCTGCGAGGGCTGTGGAGTCTGAGTCGGAAGGAATTTTAGGTGGAGTCGGAGTCAGAGTTGGAAGGAATTCTTAGGTGGAGTCGGAGTCGGTAAAAATGTACCGACTCCAACTCCGACCTCAGTCTAAAATCTTAACTAGATACTCCAAATCCAGAGCCCTGATAGCTACAGTAACCATTAGATTTATACTTAAATGTAGGTTATAAGTCAAAAAAGTAACCTGATGATTCATGTGGTGGCAATGAAATGTCTTGTAGGTTTACCATTATTAATACATATTGAGATTTTACGAAGGAGTCGGAGTCGGAAGTTTAAAAAATCGAGGAGTCGAAGTCGGAGCTTTTGTGTACCGACTCCACAGCCCTGCTTTCTGCATACATTTCTGTGTCGGGGACGTTACCAACCGTCTTCGGCATTCTGAAGTAAATGAGACTGTCTTCTGATTATGACACCGTGTAGTTTGGTAAGGGGGTCCAAGATTGTGGAGAAACCTACTATCACCATCTTTACATTTACCCTGACAACAGAGGTAATATGTTACTCTGAAGTGCTGATAATCACTACCATGTATATTCAAATGGAATAATTACCAAGGGGACCAAAATATGAACCTTCACCATCCCCCCCGTCAGAAGCTCAGACCTCCTTCCTACAGATGTTTTTATATATATTCTCATGGTTCATGTTTCAGCTTTTATCAGCTCCATTTGCATACCAAAATGAAGCTGTATCACAAAATGCAATCGCTTCTCATGACTGGCTTGGGAAAGTGGACAAAGCAGATATTGGACAATGGCTTGACTCTTTTATGTTGCTCTTACTTGGGGGAATTCCATGGCAGGTATTCAGTTTTTATTGAAGCCACAGAATGAAGTCTACTTTAAATTAATATTAAACTTGTAATTCAGGTACTGGGAAAAGAAATTTTAGCAGAATTTGAGCCTATTAAGTACACTATTTCTCTTGTATGAGTGATAAGAATGGAAAGGTGTAACATTTTTCAAGTTATATTCTTCAAACTTGTTGACATGGCATTGGTATTTTATCTTCATTTATTGCATATACAAGTACAATACTTATTTTCATTTTTTTATGTTTTGCATTCCCGCACTATAACTTGATTTTTACTATTAACCAACAAATGCCCCCAATTTTCATAGATTCACAATAATATATTTAAAACACTACACTCATATGTGTTTTAGACCTTACTGGTCAATCATCAGGAAGTACATCAGTTGTTGTTGTATAACACAATTACTTAACCACATTTTGGTCTATTATATACGTAGAACTGATGGAAATTCTCTGTGTACTGAGTTTGTAACAGACAGAACTGTTACACTGAACGTTAAAATGTAAAAATATAAAATGTTTAATATTTGGTTACTTATAAAGTTATAAAGTACTAAACATTTTATAATCTTATATATTTTTTATTTTTACATTTTAACTTTAAGTGTAACAGTTCTGTCCACTACACATACTCACTACACAGAGAATTTCCATCAGTTCTACATACACAAGAGTCCAAAATATTGTTATGTACCTGTTCTATGCAATAACAACTCCCTGATAATGGACTAGTAAGGTCCAAAATCTGTAGCAGTGTAGTTTTTAAGTAGGGCCTATATTATATTGAATCTATGACAGTTGTGTCCATTTGTTGGTTAATACTAAAAAATTATTTTCGTTTATTTGTAGCTTATTTAATGATGCTGTTAGTGCCTCTGAATGTACAGTGTCAAATTATAGGAGTATAATTGAATAATGAATTTTAAAAGATGCAAATATAAGTGGTTGTGGTCCATCCCAGAACTAGTCACAAGGTCCTGAGGAACTCCATGAAGAACCTCAACCAGGCTAGCTGGTCTCTGGCCTCAGATTTGAGTCAAGTGTGTCCTGAATTCAAGATACAATATTACGAAGTTAATTGTACCACATGTGCTACAAAACATGTTCCTGTTAGTTGTTTGTAATAAACGTAACTCATATGCACTCTATTCTTGCAGGGCTATTTTCAAAGAATATTTTCAATGAGGACAACCAACAGTGCCCAAATTTTATCTGTTGTCTCAATGTTTGGTTGCTTTCTTATGGCCATTCCTCCTGCTTTCATTGGAATTATCGCCAAGAGCACAGGTAAGAAGAATTGTCAATAGATCCTCACGTGCTATATAAAATTGCATTGATTGATTGATTGATTGATTGATTGATTGATTTATTCATTGATTGATTTATTCATTCATTCATTCATTCATTCATTCGTTCGTTCGTTTGTTGCGTACCCTGTCTTACGACAGGTCCATAGCCTCTTCCAAAGTGAGTTCTCCAGAGAGTGTGATCTAGTACCTCCTCATCCAAATTCCATCACACGACATTCTGCGTAAGGGATCCACAAATAATAGTACTCAATTCTGGTAAGCTTAGTGAAAGTTGGCCTACGAAGAATGTATGTTTGTTACAGGTTGTTGTTGTTGTTGTTGTTGTTGTTGTTGTCGTCGTCGTCGTTGTCGTCGTCGTTGTTGTCGTCGTCGTCGTTGTCGTCGTCGTCGTTGTCGTCGTCGTCGTTGTCGTCGTCGTCGTCGTCGTCGTCGTCGTCGTCGTCGTCGTCGTCGTCGTCGTCGTCGTCGTCGTCGTCGTCGTCGTCGTCGTCGTCGTCGTCGTAAATGAATGAAAATGGTATGTAAGTAATGAAGGTCATTAATTTGTACCACAAAAAAAACAGCGTGTGAGAGGACAGGGTGTCACCATTTGGAAATTCACTTTATTTGCTTTGTTGGAAGAATGAATAAAATTGAACTGTTTTAAGGCAGAAGCTAATTAATTGTATTTCAAACATTACAGATTGGACAAGTGTTGAAGGTTTCCACAGAAACGTTTCTGAAACAGAAGCAGAAACGATTCTTCCGCTGGTACTCCGCTACCTCACACCAAACGCAAGTATATAAAAATTTCTGTTGGCTGCATGTTAAAATCTTCTTGGTGACAGAAGGTGCTGGTGACATCTTGGCCAATATGCACACGCGCACGCGCACACACAGGCGCGCGCGCGCACACACACACACACACACACACAATTTGCAAGACATACAGAATTATTACAATACAATTACTGTAATGATTGCATATCCTGGTAGGGATAACAGATTTTTCTGTTCTCTGAAACATCCAGACCAACCCTGGGGCCCACCCAACCGCCTGTTCAATGTGTACCAGGGTTTTCCCTGGGGACATAGTGGCCAGGGCATGAAATTGACAACTCTCCATCTGCCACTGGCGTTAAGTATGAGTGGAGCTATACCTGTACTTTCCCTTTATGCCTTCAGGGCATAGACAGGGAAAACCTTTTTATGAAGGTGGCATATGTAGTATTATGGATCATCCTTAAACACAAAGAAACTCATCAAGAAATTAAGATGCATGTGTATTTAAGCATCTCCTTAATGTTACTTAACCTTTTAAAGCCTAGCGGTAACTTTACATATGACCAGGTTTAACATTAAAAAATTCTACATGGTGCCCACATTGCGTTTATGTATTTTGTACGGATCTCAGAATAAACAACAACTGTTGCCTTATAAAACATTAAGAGATAGGTTTTTATAACCGAAGTGGAGAGTGTTTACAGCGCGGTACGGACTGAGTCCTTATATAAAACAGATACGCTTCGTCTTTAAAGGGTTAAATTGTGTCTTTTCATTCCTAATACTTTTAAAACTACGTGTTCAACTGTTTGGAAATTCTGATGGCAGCATAGAATGTGGGTTTTTGAAAACATGAAGGCCTAGCTACTGGTGTAGGAAGATGCTTATTATTCCTTTTATTAATACTGTGTACCGATGAATTTGTTTGAAAATTTATTTTATTATTTACAATGAAGTTTATTAATCAAAATTTACATTGGTATGCAACAGGTAAAATCTCTAATTGTTTAAATAGACTTCCACATGGAGTTCTAGGTTATGCACTGACTATAATTCAGACAGTTCTTTCAATTTCAATTTATTCAGCATCCATGTCTGCTACATAATCAGCAATAGGACAAGTCCATTTATACAAGTATTACAATTTCGATCCAATGGGATCCATACCTGTCACATAAATAATAACCCTTACAAATGTAAATGACAAGACATAATTAAATTAACAATACCTGTCTAAAACCAAATACACAATGATGTAAAACTAAATACAGATCAATTTAAACCAAGAATAACAATTTTTCAATAGAAATCATCCATAGTTGAACTAAACACAAATCTATTTAAAACCAAGTTTAAAGTCTGTATGTCAATGAAAGAAGTCACTCATCACAGCTACAGGTAAAAAACATATGTACTTACTTTTGAGAATAGTAATTGTTATGCAAGAAAATTGTACTTATTCCAAAGCTCAAGTTGAAAAATATCCATAGACCAAGCTACAACACAATCCCTATAAAATATTGAGGCATTCAAAGACCCTGTATTAACCACATACAGAATGGCAAGCACCCAAGCAATTTTTAGTCCCAATAACACGGGCGTTTACAACTGTCTGGTGGCAGGGTTTTACCTATTATCACGTGAACCCTTATCTATGACCATATGTAAAACACTCTGATAAAGAATAAAAGGGATTATTTAATAAAAACGACTTTAGGGCTCTTTTAAATTTTTTAAAATCACCCAATTCTTTTAGTTCTGATGGCAAACTATTATGCAGCCTGATACTCATATTAACAACACTTTTCTTATACAGAGATGTATTACACTGAAGTATATAGAAGTCATCTTTCCTTCTGGTATCATATCCATGGAAATTAGAATTTCTGACCTGATAAATATTGTATGTATGAAAGAAACACAAGGTCTCGAATATGAACAAGCAAATCACTGTAAAAATCGTTAGTTCCTTAACTATAGGCCTACATGATTCATTTTTACTCTTGTTTGTCATTAAGCGAAGAGCCCCTGTAACTTTCTGTGCAACTCCTCCCCTGTTCCTGGAAGGGGGAGGGGCATCCTGGCTGTCAGCATAGTAAACACTGCATTTTATCAATATTACATTGGCCACTGTTTGTTGTCTGAGTAATTCCAGTGTCCTGGCAGTTACTATGCTATTTGAAAGATTTGAAATTATTAGTGATCTTCTAGTATGCTGTCTATTGAAAACCAGTCACTTTAAGACACCAGTATACCCACCTTTTGCATGCTACTACTGTGATTCAGGCCCCTAAGTTCTGTCTATAAATCCTTAGCCAAAGACTACCAATATAAAGCAATGAACAAGATTATTTTCAGTATAGCATGTGTAATTCTTTATTCCAAACTTTCAATTCAGTGGGTGTCTTTCTTTGGACTGGGAGCTATCTCTGCTGCTGTCATGTCATCAGCTGATGCAAGCATCTTGTCCTCAAGTTCCATGTTTTCCAGAAATATTTACAAAGCTGTTTTCAGGCCAAAGGTATGTATTCAGTTATCGTCATGCTCTTCTGTGTTGTTTTGTCAGCCAGAAGTGGACAGAAAACTGTTTCATTGCAGTCTTATTCAAAGCACTGTTCCTGAAAATGTAACTTCAAACATTCATACTAGTGTAATATGAGAATTTTTCAACATACAAAAAAATACTATGTGCATTACTTGCACATACATTTGGATTTTCCTTTATTTTGATTTTAAATTGTCTCACTCTAATATTTCATGAATAATCATGACAGGAAAGGTGTATGAATTTATGACTTGTTCACATTAACTTACATGTTGTCCTAACACTGTGTGAACGGCATCACAAGTTCATATCCTACCCAAGGAATGGATACTTATGTGCAGTTTTCATCACAACACATCACCGTTTAGAATGCAACAGCCTAGCATAAACTGTTCAAGAACAGAATGTTATAAATAAATAAAAAAAAGCTAAAGCTGCTCAAGAATGCTGTGAGGTTCCTTTGTGTAAGTCTATGGTTTGAATAAAATTGCAAAAGAAATGGCACTCATGTTTAGAATCCTACATTTCAAAATTGATCATGGCAAAAGTGTGTTGAAATTTTTTTATGAATCCACATTATGAAGCAATCTGATATTTCATATTGCCTCATGAACTATGATCTGTAGATGAAAGTGTAAGACAATTTCCTTTCCCCATCATTTTCAGTTACCATTATATAAGAAGTCCCTCATTTCTTTCAGTGGTTGATACATCATTAAATAACCCACAACCCAGTCATAAACTAGCAAAAGAAATGTACCATGTAACAACTGCTACCATTATCCCCTCATTTTTCTCCAGGCCGGTGAACGTGAAATGCTGTGGGTTCTGAGAATTTCAGTCATGGTGATTGCTTCATTGGCAACTGTAATAGCACTAACAGTGGGCAGTGTGTACTATTTGTCGTAAGTATCAGCTTGTTTTCATGAAAATTGACGTGAGTGGAAAGCTACACATGGCTAAAGCAGCTCATCAATGCAAGATCTGAGGTTCTCACAGTGGTGTTGCTGAAGATTCAGATCCTCTGGGATGTTACATTGTTAGGCCGATAGTTCCCAACATTTCAAAGGATCAAAGAACCTTCATCTTCAGGGTCAAGCAGTCCAGTGCTTGGTCATGAATATGAAAACACTTTGAGCCCTCAAAATATCAGGAACTATTAACCCAGTGACGTAGTGTGTCTGTAAAACCTCCATGTGCACATAAATTGAAGTAACTATCCCACGAAGACCTACACTTTTTCATTTGAAACATTTCTCAAATTGTTCACTCAACAACATACATAAAAGAACTTAATAATATTATGTTGGGTGCTGTGGCTTATGACTACAGTTACAACAGTAGTTCACCTTAATGGCCTCTGTTCACTTGAACGAGGTGAACTCATAATGAGCATTTGTTGATAGGAGCATTCAAATGGTGTGGTTTGCATTTTGCAGGGTGATTGATGATGATGATGATGATGATGATGATGATGACGACGATGACGATGACGACAACGACGACGACGACGACGACTATAATGGTTATGATGATGGGTACCAGAGGGTTTATATGTGTTAACATAAAATCCAAACCATAGTGGCAGGCCTGATATTCCAATAAAAAACAAATTGTTTTTGTGCCTTTGTTAAAAGTGAGGTAAAGTGAGGGAACAGCGAAGCATGAAGAAAAGATCACACTACCTGAGGCTGGTTTTGGACCTGAAAGTTTCTTTGTAGAAGGCCAGTGATTTATCCTGTACAGACAACATTTTGTAGAGAACACCTATACCAGTACATGGTTTAATCACTTATACTGTGTAAGAGACAGGTGGAAGGATGGACTTGGTCCAGACATAAGGCTTTTTTTATTTATTTATTTTAAAGAATGTGTGCTGATCCATCCTCCTGTCACCACTGTTTTCATTACTGTAAAATGAACTTTGTTGCAGTTACCTGTGTTCTGATCTCGTCTATGTTATTCTGTTCCCTCAACTGTTACTTGTCATCCACTGGTCACGTGGAGTTAACAAATATGGCTGCCTTGCATCTTACTCCACAGGACTGATCCTGAGAGTTCTAGGTGAATAAAAAAATCTTTAATCCTCGTAGTAATAAACAATAACCCTTCTCTTCTTGGACTGATGGATGCTGAAGAGGAAGCCACTGCAATCCTTCAAAATATTGGTGATTATTTACCAACTGACAAGGCCTGGGACAGGGATAGTGTAGTCAATGTACCAACTCACTAGAGGCTCGATGGTCCAGGGTTCAAATCCCACTGGCGGAAAGAGATTTTATGTTCTCTATACCTCTCCAGACTGGCCCTAGGGCCCACTCAGCTTCCTCTAAAATGAATACCGGGGCTTTTCCCACAGGCAAATTATCTGGAATGTGGCATTGACCACCCACCCCTATGTAGCATGGAGGTTACGATGGAGCAGAGTTATACCTGTACTCCCCGTCTGTGCCAGTCATGACATTTTATGGGGGTGACCTTTGTTCTTAGTTGACAAACCTTAACATAAAAAAAAATTAAATTTTTATAAATATAAGTCATTCTTTCCATTACACCATGTTCCTCAGTTACATAATAACAACAGCATTATAAATAATATTAAGGAATATTCAAGTCTTCTGGAATATTATGCCATGTCAACTGGTAACTGACAGTTAATGGTGCCTTCAGACACTGGTGAGTGTCAGCTGACATGGTGCAACATCCCAAACGACTTGAATCTTCATAAATGTAAGTAATTTATTACCACAACAACAACTTGCTATGTTACACTATGAAAACAGCAATACAAATGAGGAGGAGGATGCTATAATACTAAATGCTTTTTACCTATTTCTTCCAGGAGGAGAGCCACGGTTGGGAATCCCAGCAGCCATAAAGTTTCCATATTATGATGCAGTTACTGATACCCAGAAGTTTCCTTTCAGAACTTTATGTATGCTTTGTGCTATAAGTGCTCACTTTTTGGCAAGCACAGGAACCCGACTGCTGTTTGAACATGGGTACCTTGAAGCAAAGAGGTGGGATATACTTAATGCCTTCCCACACCTTTCAACTAATAAAGCAGATCTACAATTGACTGAAAGGCGCAGTGAAATGTCCCTGTCAGGCAAATACACTAAGACAGGCAAACTTGGAATCGTAAACACAGTGGCTGTGACTGATTCTCTTGATGATGTCAGAACCACTAAAGGAAGATACTGAGGTCCAGTGGCTTTATGAATGTTTCTGTGTGGATGCAGTTTGCAAAAGGATTGGTCCGTAAAGATGTTCAGATGGAACAGAATGTTACAAGAAGAATGATATGTGCAGGTTGTTGTCTTGTGAATGGTGACGCCATGTAGTCTTTTAGATGGCTATGTAGTTAAACTTATACGTGACTGTGCTCTGTTACAACCCACAATACCACAGTCAGAAAAATTGGTCTGATACTTAGAAAGAATGTTATGCAGTCTGCAAAATTTGTTAACACTGAAGGATGGAGTGGGTTGGCACAATTATGACATGTGTGACTTACATTTGGGATGTCAGGAGTTCAGGTCTCTGCTGTGGACCATGGCTATCCTGGTTGATGCACTGCACGGTTTGTAGGCCACAAGAACTTCCATTCCCTCGCTGTTTGTTTTTCATTGTGATTCACATATTACTTTACATGGCATAACCCCATTAGTTGACAGAGAACTGTGCAATAATCATCCATGAGTATTCAGTAGTCACGTTTATCAGATATTCTGATATACTCTATTTTACACTCTAGTACTCCATAAAGAAGTTTATACAAATACTTATGTCATACTTGGAGGCTTTCCAGATTCCCATCATGTAAGTGTTAACAAGTAGATACTGCCTGCTGTGCCAATCGTCTCTGTCCAATGCCATGGTTAAAATTGAGTAGGGCTATGCCTCCATTCACCCTATATTCCTTCACAACATGAACAGCGACAACTTTAATACTGCTATTACTGCTACTGCTGCTACCTTTACCTGTATCCATCTCCAGCCAAAATTTTTCATTGTTCTCATGTAATTCAGTGCTCACTGCACTACAACTTAATTTATTCTTCAACATTAAATAACATTACTCATCAGTCTGGCTGTAAAGGATTACAAGACTTTACCTTACATAACAACTATGGCCTATATTTCTTGTAGAGGTTAAGTGAGAAAAAGTTAGTTTTGTAGTTCCTATTTTCATTTCTTGAAGAGAAAATTTTCCAAAAATTAGACACAATATATTTTGTGTAATAAGCAACAGCATAGAGGTGTTAATGTGAAATTAGATGGCACAAATTTGAAATTACTAAAGGGTTTACATAACCATGAAGCCCCCTTCTTGTTACAGGAAGAAATGCAATTGTCCCTTTGCACACCATTAAGGCATACAGTAAGAGTAGAGTCTTTGTTTCTATTTTTATTTATTGAGGCTATTTAGACTTTACTTTTACAGCTGACATTAAGATACTTTGACAAAAATATTTACAGTTAAGTTAGCGTATCTGAATGCAGAAGGGGCCCTCTGACTTTCAGAGCCAAGGTACTGTTCATAATGCAACTGCTCCACAAAAGCCCTGATAGTGTCACATTATGCATAATTCTTGCACATTTTCTTAAAATTTTGTATATCCACCTACTGCTGCTGTTGCTGCCGCTGCTGCTGCTGCTGCCGCTGCCACCATCACCACCACCACCACCACCACCACATGTTCATTTTCATAAAATGCTTTTTTAAATGGGAGTTAATCAGTTTTTACAATTCTGCAACACCAACCAGGTTTGTTAGGCATCTAACTTTTATTTGTAGAGTTCTTGTTTGAAGCCTCATTTCATCAGTAGGCTCCTGCAGTATGTTTTCATGATTCATTTCATTCTACCTACACCAGTGTTGGAACAACAGTGTACTTACAAATACTTGGTGACGTGTCCACTCTAGTTCATTTTCTATCATCATCTTTTTGTCATATTTGATGGTAAGTGGCCGAAACATCTTTATAACTAAACCCAGTGTACTGTATAAACAAAGACTGATGTGACTAAACTTGAAGCTGGGATGATGAGATCTGTAACAGTTTGTTGATGTTCAGAGTGAGATAGAGTGACATTCAGATGAACCATCAGTGGTGGTTTGTGTTGTGTGGCTTCTGGTCAGTGAAGAGGAGCAGAGTCTTCATATAAATTTGCTGATTTATTATATTCAATTATCATTTTAGTCACATGCATAATTCAGTGTGAAAGACGCAGTTAGTAATGGATCTCAGTATTGTTATGTTTCTTGTATGTTAGTTTCAGTGCTGTAACTGGCTGACACATGGGGACTGAGACAACACCCTGATGTGAGATGAACGTAAAAGTTCACCCTCCATGAAGGCACAGAGGGGGAGTAGAGGTATAGCTCTACTCTTTCTTTAACCTTGGTGCTAGATGGGGTGGGTGGTTAATGCCATGTGCTGGCTGTTTTACCCCCGGGAATAACCCAGCACCCATTGTATAGGAGGCTGGATGGGCCTCAGGACAGTCTGGATGGGTGTAGGAAGCCTCGCCCCACCAGGATTTGATCCATGAACCATCCAGCCCATAGAAAGTCGCTAGCTTTCCATTCCTTAGGCGCAACGTAATGGCACATTCACTTCTGCAGTAAATATTAATGTGTCTTCTTCTAGGCACAGCAAGATAAAGAGGCTCTCTGTACATCTGTACTACTCTACAAAAATCTGTTATTCTTCTAACAGAATAATTCTGTTACTGGTGACCGTTTGTAGAATACAACTTCATGGCTGTACACGTACCCACTTGTTTTGTTCCTAATATTATATAAGTGTATGCCCATATTCAACAAGTTTCAAGGCATTATATTATGTGTCAGAAATGCCATACATTGAGTGTGACTTCATTCTTTTGATTATTTAAATACAGGTTGCAAAAATCGTGTGTTGTAATAATACCTGCATAATATAGGCTTCGATCTACATTCCAAATAAACTTTCCATATTCCATTTCCCTAGATGGGCATAATATGACTGGTGTAAATAAATAAAATCATTAATAACCAGTTAAATTGTTACGTTTTGTTACACTGAGGTGAATAATTTTCTGACTTTGGTTTTATGGAGATTCAATTTAATTTGTACTTGAAATTAAAAAAAAAGGACAGACATGAATTTTTCCAAGTACTTAATTAAGCACCATGCCATGAAGCTGTATGGGGAGTAGACATACAGCTCCAGGTATTCTTAACCTTGACACTAGATGGAGTTGACCCAAGGCACAGAACACTTGCACCCATTAGACAGAAGGAAGGGTGGGTCCCAGTGCCAGTCTGGTTACTCTGGAGGTAAGACAGTTTTCTAATTTCCTACATGGAATCAAACCAAGTTCCTTGGCAGCCTAGTTGACATACTGAGAAATTCTGACTGTTGCTCTAACATCCAGTTTCTTCAGGTTGTAGCATCATGTTTTTCCCAATAAACTTCCAGTATTCGAACCTTTGTCCTATACAACAAGGGGCATAAAATGAGAATTCAGGTACTGAATTTCCTAAAACAGGCCTGCTCAAACTCTTTCACTGTGCAGGCAGGCAACATGATATTTCAGTACATAAGATATGTAACTTGTAAGTATGCATGTAATTATACATACATCTATCTACATAGTTCTCTATATATTATGTAGAATAAAATACGCTGATAACAATATGAAAAATGTATTAAAAATGCAGTTTATAATATGAGGCTGCTCTTGTCATGCAAGTGATGACCACTGCAAATGACTCTCACTTCAGATTCAGTGAGGAAGTTTCCTCATCTCCAGAAAAGGATGATTTTCATAGATGACACTACACCTGTCAGTATAATCTTAACCTTTTAAAGACGAAGTGTATCTGTTTTATATAAGGACTCAGTGCGTACTGTGCTGTAAACACTCTCCACTTCGGTTATAAAAACCAGTCTCTTAATGTTTTATAAGGCAAAAGTTGCTGTTTGTTCTGAGATCCATACAAAACGCATAAACGCAATGTGGGCACCACGTAGAATTTTTTAATGTTAAACCCGGTGGTGCGTAAAGCTACCGCTAGGCTTTAAAAGGTTAATACCACTTTATACACTGCAAAGGGAATACCATTAATGCATGCACAATCTTGCCTGCCAATCAACCAGAATTTTATTGTGTATGATGTAAGACTGTACACCTTCAAGTACAGTCATTTGTGCTCACTGAAAGATTGAACCATTGCTTGTACCTCCAAGCACTTCTATATCACACTGTATTGCAGGTGTGACCAATCTAATAAATAAGCAGCACATTATAACGAGGCACTTTCTGGATGTGTACAAAATTCCGCAGCTTGTGACATCTGCTGTTCCTGCTGTCATAATTTTGGAAATGTTTGGTAGTGAGGCACTCCATTTTAAATGACGAACCTCTGGCATAAGAATGCATAAAGTGTTCTGTAGCAGTGTACTGTGTGATAGTTATTGCCTTGTGTTTAGTAGCCTGTTCCATAGTTATTGCCTTATGTTTAGGAGGCTGTACCTAAGCATCTAGACGTTCAAAGTTCTGATGCCTTTATTACTGTAATTGCTTGACGCACACTATGGTTTATTTCTAGAAACTGTTTTTTATGACATATGTTGTTTGTGAACAATTAATGACTGGTTCATTACCAAATGGCTTCTGAACCACAAGGATTTCTAAAATCTTCCAAATGGCATTAAATCATGACTCAAAGAATTTTGAAAACAGCTGTCAATTACAACAAAAACAAAAAAAATTAATGTATTATTTTAATTAACATATTCCCAGCAATTGCATGTAATTACCACACAATTAGCTTTCTGTGTGGGATGTTAATCCAGTCATTTGAAGTCAGTTTACAGTGCTTCCTGTAAAAGTGGGGCTTCATGTGGTTTGGAATCCACCTCCTCATATTCAGTTATAATCACAACAGCCTGATCATCAGCTCTACCCACAAGAGAAGGACCAGAGTGTAAAAGTAATGGACTCAAAACTAACACCCTGGTGCAGGATCTTCATTGGTCAGTTCATGGTTACTCAGCTGGTCAAAATATTACTGCTCTTATGGTAACTAAAGGTTTGTTTCTGTGTGAGTTTTGAGGTTCTCATAGTGGTGACTCTTTTAAGTTTACCATATTCTGAGATGTTATACTGTGTAGACCAGGAGCCCATTACCTACATTTTGGAGGAGCCTGCTGCCTCCATCTTCAGTGACAGACAGAATGAGCTGGCAGTTTACACAGCACCATATTCCACAAGACAGTAATTCTTGTTCATCACCACATTTCCAAAATGCACACAGCTAGCCCATATCCTAAAACAAATGGATCCAGTCAACAATGTAACAGACTACTTCCATAAGATCCAGTCTAATACCATCCTCCCATATATTCCAAGGTCTCTGAACAAATTCCACAGCTGTTCTTAATTGCAAGATAAATTTTCTCAAAGCACATTCTTTGTGCTTCAAAATTTAAGATTATTAAATAATTTTCATGCAGACTTACACAAACTTTATATTAGTCATCTCTGTGCATTGACAATCATTTATAATTAAAGACCAATGAAATGCACAAATTATAGTATATAACCTTTATCAATCTATTTACTCCTCCGACATGTGTTGGTGTATTCACCGCCATCAGGGAGGTACGTCCCTGATGGTGGAGAATACACCGAAACATGTCGGAGGATTAGAATAGATTGATACAGATTATATACTATAATTTTTGCATTTGGCTGGTTTTTAATTATATTTTACACAAACATCTTCTCATACATCCTTTAATGTGATGAATTAAACATGAACATCCCTACTTTAATTCCTCTGTAGTAATAAACAAAATAGGCAATGTACATATAACGTAAAACTGTGGTGCGTCACTGTAACCACCATTTTAATGGAAACGCAATAACATGTTCTATGTATTGTTGAGCTGCACGTTATGGTCAACACTATAAAAACAATTAAGTATCACGTAACAGTACTTTTATGGCCAATATATGTCACCAGCAGCAATAAGACATACTTAGGTCTTCATGTACCGTGCCTGACATTTTTGTTTGATTTTACCTGAATCTGGTTTTTCTTGACAGATATTCACAAAAGTCCCCTGTATCAAATTTTGTGGAAATCCATGCATTGGAAGTCACACTGATACATGCCGATGGACGGACACATGGACGGCGATGCTGAAGCTACAAGGCACTTTTTAGCAACTGTACAAATGCACCCTAAAAAGTGCACAATTTTCACTTCCTGAGGGAATACGATTCATTTCTAAAACATGACTCATTCAATAAAGAATTGCACCATGCATATTTGTATCATTATACTGCATCTGATGTGAAGGTTTCTTGATGATGTACTTTGACAGAAAAGTTCTTTACATATAACATCAAAAGACAGTGGCAACCCTGATTTTCTTCTTGTTCAAACACAGCTTTGGAGTATGTCCAACTAAGAGTCCTCAACAAATGTTCTAAAGACCTATTTGCAATATCCAGTCTATTAAGATCATGGATCAAAATCCAAAGATTTGAAATATGTTATTAGTAATTAGTGTACATAAACTGCAATTTGTGGTCACATAATTTCACAGTATGGTAAAATATATCTTCTCAATTCTCTGCAAGTTCAGTACTATTTGCCAGAGGATAATTGAATACATGCTACACTTCACAGGATTTGGAGACTTATTTTTAAAGGATCCAAGCTGATGTACAAAAAATCATGCACCACATTTTGGACAGCGTGTTTATAATAGCACATTCCACTGGAACAAAGGGAGCCTTTCTATAGCACATGTGGATTGCCTGTGACTGGTTTCAGATTATTAGTCATGCCATTTGAAATGTTCCATACTTTTTGCAGACTATTGACTGCTGACAGTTCAAACAGAAAGGTTTCTGGTTTCAGAAACATAAAATACTGCAGGCAGAATCAGAATGAATAAGTGCAAATTTTGAATTTTTTTGGGGGGGGAGGGCATATCTATTAAGAAAATACTTGGATCTGAAAATACCTGGGGCAAGAAAGAAAACTTCAGATGCAATTGCAGCCTGGTGTCACCACTTATTTTTGTCCCTGTCCTCAGTGTATAGTGTACATTCATTACAAATTCGTCATTAGAGGACTACTCATACAGAACATAAAACCAAATGATGTAAACAGTTACAACATGGCCAGTGCCCCGAGACTTTGCATGGTGTGAAGGCTGCAAGTCATGCAATGTATGTTGCATTCAAATATTGATCTCGTTGGTTACAGAGAACAATGGCTTCATTTTCAGGGTACAAAGGGACACACTTTATATGAAGAAGAAATCTGTTCTAGAAGATGGGAGAGAGGAATAGGTTAAGGACAAGGGAGCAGAGACAGATCACTGAGAAATTCAGACCTTGTGCAGCTACTCTGGGACAGCAGAAAGTTAGTGGGCCTGCAGAAGCATGGAAGGAAGTGAAATTGTTGTTAATGAAAGCGTTATTTCCATCCTGAAGACGGCAGCAGTATGTTTCCAAGAAAAGTTACATGCCTACCGGAGTGCACAAAATTCATACAACTGCATCCACTCTTCTTGTAGAGTGAGCAACCGAAGCTACATATGGGTTTGACGGATATTCTGCGTGCATGTATAGATGGCAGTTAAATTCAAAGTTGACAGATTTACTCCTCCATGTTGAAAAAGTTGTGAACCGTGCAGACGACGGATTATACGCAGAGTTGTGTATTGTAAATGGCGATCAAGATTGTAATGCTTTCTCGTGACTCAGACTTGGACGATGGATCAAGATAAACATGTGCATAATAAGCAGCCGGGTGCTGACTTCAGCGTTACTGATCCAGACGGACGGCTAAAAGTTCTAGCAGACTATGGAAATTCAGTAGAAATAGACAATAACATTCCGCCTAGGAGGTGGGGTTACTTTCGCTCTTAATTCAGTGTAAATATATATAGTGTGGTTTGTCCCATAGCCTCAGCTTTCCTTATTTCTTGTACATATAAACTGATGTCTTCGATTACAGTTTTATACTCTTGTCGCTTCCGCTTTGAAAGCTTACGTACTGGATCAACCGTGTAATTGGCGTGAAAAGTAAGGTTGTGGGCGTGATTTAGAAATTATTCGGTCTGTAAGGGGAATCAACCTGGTAGTTGCACACACAGACGTTGTTAGTTCAGGATGTTAGTGGGATTGTGTATAGAAAGGGAAGATTGTGGTTTGCCTTCTGTAGCAGTGCACTTGAGGGGGGCCTTTGGAATTCCCATTATTTGGTTCTGTCTGAATACGAATGGCCATGTAAATCACATTTTGAATATTACAGCTTAAGAAAGTGTAACATACCACCTGTCATCCTTGGTTTTCAGTGTGTATGGGTCGGATATTATGATGTATAATTTTTAGGTTATGGTTGTCCAGATATTTTATTGTGACTTGTCAGCCACTTTGCTGAGCCATGCACGTGTCTCAATATGAAAACCGCTGTGATCAGCTTTTATCTTGCTGTTGTCTTGTACTTTACTTAAACATCTGTGTACTTTTACCTTTACACACTTAGTAATATTATATGCAGTGTAAGCTGAAACAGCATTTTAGTTTTAATAGTCGTGTCAGTTGTTTTCACAGTGAAGACTCTTGGAGGTACTTTATTAAAATGCCTAACACAAATGTTGAAACTTGTTGACTGTGGAACAGTTTTGACTTGAACTCATAACCCTAGCACAAGACAAAATTGCACAGGTAAGTAGGACATGGAATAAGTTCCTGTCAGCAGTTTACAGAAGATATGTACAAAGTATCTTAAAGTCTCATATGCAACAAATCTTTTCTTAAGTAGGAACAGTACAATCCAAAGTAGTCATAGCTGATTGATTGATTGATTGATCGATCGATTGATTTGAACATGTCATTAATTTTGGGTGCATTAGTAGGGCCAACATGAATTTTGATACTTGAACCAAATATTGAGGCTCACTCGTAATTGTAAGAATACATACTAATGCAGGCAGTCTTTTCTCCTCGTATGGAATTTGACAAAGTGTTAATGAATACTATTATTTATCAGGTATTACAGGTCTGGCTTGGAGATGGTTCGGATGGCTAATGTGTATCTTGAAGAAGGCAGTTTGGAGAATGCTTATATTTTGTATATGAAATTTATGACGTAAGTATGTAACATGTTAATATTGAAAGGGGTTGATAACATTCAGTGATATGGTGACTGTGTTACAAAAGATGCATGTGGCAACAAAAAGGGCAACTTTTATGAGACATATCTATGTGTGTCAGTTATTTAAAAATTATATTTAATTCTGTTGGTTACTAAGTGTTCGTTTTTTGGTGTATTTACCAGGGCTGTGGAGTCGGAGTTGGAAGGAATTTTAGGTGGAGTTGGAGTCGGTTAAACTATACCGACTCCCACTCCAACCTCGATATAAAATCTTAGATAGAGACTAGCTACAATAACCATTAGACTTATATTTAAATATAGGTTATAGGTCTAAACAATAGCATGGTGGTGATAAAACGTCTTATAATACCATTTACCATTGTAGTAGGTTTACCATTTTAATATATATTGAGATTTTATGAAGGAGTCAGGGTTGGAAATTTAAAAATTGAGGAGTCAGAGTCAGACTCGGTAAAAATGTACTGAGTTGGAGTCAGACTTGGTAAAAATGTACTGACTCCAACCTGGACATAAAATCTTAAATAGATACTACCGACAATAACCATTAGCATTATACTTAAATATAGGTTAAGTAGCCTGATGATTCACATGGTGGTGACAAAAAGTCTTATGATACCATTTACTATTTTAGTAGGTTTACCATTGTTATAACATATTGAGCTCAAATGAAGGCATTGGAGTCAGAGATTTAAAAATTGAGGAGTTGGAGTCGGAGGTTTTGTGTACCAACTTCACTGCCCTGGTAGGAACAGAGGAAAGTCCTAATTTAAGTCCATCTTGCTGTTGCCATCACTTCTGGTTAGTGTCT